>JAAGKR010000473.1:0-14611 GCA_011419295.1 Clarias macrocephalus | reverse complement strand
GTGTGTGTGTGTGTGTGTGTGTGTGTGTGTGTGTGTGTGTGTGTGTGTGTGTGTGTGTGTGTGTGTGTGAGAGATGCAAACCAGCCATGCAGGAAAGGTTATTTCGAAGGCACCTTAGTAGTCAGCTTAAAGGAGGTGTGGACTAGTTGTGTGATGGTGTGTAATGCATGGTGAGCGTGCTGACAGCACTGTATGTGCACTTATGTGAGGGAAACAGGCCGGGGATGTGGCTCCCTCGAGGCTGATTACCACAAACCTCCAAATACCATTAGACCATAATGAAGGCATCCACAATCCATGTAATGAAGTGAATGGACCGTAATGTTATTATAGAGCAAGCTGGACTGTGATTTTAGTGGTACAGGATAAACACACACACACACACACACACACACACACACACACACACACACACACACACACACATGATGGGAACATTGTAAAAACAGTGGCTAGACACAAGTGCAATATGTTTGATTTACAGAGGCCTTCATTTAGGTAGGGTTAGGCCCGATGGGCTTGAGCTGAGGCATTAAAGACAATATAAAAATACCTTATGACTTTCCGTAAGGCTATAATGTGCCACAGGATTTTCAAAATGTGAGTAATATAGACCAGAAAAGCCTGGCATAAGCCTGGTCTATTGAAGTCTGAATGGCAGTACGGGTTGATGGCTGTGAAATATATTTCAGAGGCAAATCCTGACAAGTTGACAATTTTTCCAGACATTTAACACATAAACTGAAATATGGAGCTACAACTATACATCGTCTATTAAACCAGCTATTAAAACTTGGGTTAGGAACACTTATTGTCATATTTGGCATTGTTTTCATTTATTTTATTTTATTAATAATTAAAAAAAAAAGTCTGCTAAAGAACTTTTCGGATGGCAATTAGTTTTCCAGACATATGTTGCATGGCCAAAAGTATGTGGACATCTCGCCACGACGCACATATGTTAAACTGATTGAGCACAAAGATTTAAGCGCAACCCTCATCAAGAATGTCGTAATACAGTTTACTGTAACTGGAATTAAGAGTTTCAAACCTGTTCCAACATGCTAATGCCCATGTGTGCAAAGCAAGCTCCATGAAGACATGCTTTGGAGTAGGAAAACTCTAGTAGCCTGCACAGAGGCCTGACCTCAACCCCAGTGAACACTAGGATGAACTAGAATGCTGCTAACAGGCCAGGCCTCCCCACCCACCATCAGCGTCTGACCTCATTAATGCTCTTCTGGCCAAATGAACACAAATACCCACAGCTATGCACAAAAATCTATTAGAAAGCCTTCTCAGAAGAGTGGAGGTTATTATAACAGCAGAGACGGAATAAATTTGAAATGGGATTTTAAATAAGCTCAAATGAGTTTACGTTAAAATAAATAAATAAATAAATAAATAAATAAATAAAATCCACCACAAAAATTCCATGCCCACTTCAAATACCTCATTGTAATACAAGCTGGTAATCCAGAATGTGCTCTACATCATTAAGGAAGCAGCCTGTTTAAGGCCAGGGGTGTGTGCTCACTTAGGAGGCAGCCCATTTAGGAAAGCAAGGCCATTAGGCTTCATGCCAGGGGTGTGTGCTCATCTAGGATGCAGCCTATTTAAGACGCAGGGGTGTGAGGCTCTGTGCAAGGGTCTGTTCTGAGACTCGTTTTGTTTTAAATTTGTTTTCTTTATTCCCTTTTGTATTATCATATTTTATTTCGTTTAATTGAGTTTTTAATTAACTATTCATTAATCATGAATCTTCTTGTATTTAATGCTGCCATTTATTCTTTAACTGACATCTGTACTTTTACTGTGTTATATAATTAACATTTTATAAAGCACTTTGAATTATTATATTATGATCATTAATAGGTCACATGACTATGACGTACAGTATGTAGGGCAAGTCTACTCTGTGAACTCAGTAACTTACCTAAAACCTTCTGATGCATTGCTTCTCTGACAAGTCCTTTTGTTGTTTTGCAATTTAAACTTAGATAATGCTTAGTATTTTTATTTAGTGTTGGCAAAGGATGAAAGAATATCTCACTTCCTCCGTGAGCGCCTTTATACCAAAGAAAAAGAACAAAACCTCTTTTTCCTCACAGGATTTACCAGGATGTTTACCAACATGCCAATTCAGGCAGGATATAAATTGCTTGGAGTGATTTCCACTGGTCATTTTATAGAAAGTAAAATATGAATTAATCTTTCCAGATGTGTGCACTGAGAGTCTGATGACTCAGATGATGAATTTGGCTGAAATCCCAGACAGACTACAGTAACACTAATATTATGCCACCTCCCCATGTAAAACTAATCCAACCTGAATAGGTCTTAAAGGGATAGTTTTTTTTTTTTTTTTTTTTTTTGGTGTTGTTGTTAGTTTACAAGTGAGTCATAAAACTAATTTGAGGCTCATATAAATTCGTTACAATCGGTCTCGGTCATTATACATTTTCCTGCTCTGCGCCCCGACCGTGAAGTTTGTCACCTGCAATGCACGTACAATGCAAGCAATCAGGGCCAAATTCATAGATGCGGTTAGCTATACAGCTATTTCTGGAGAAAGAAATCATTTAAATTTGTACTAAATACACTATACCTTAGTATAGGTACCCCAACGCAATTTAGCTCAGTGGCACAACAGAAGCTTCAGATGAGTCTCAGCTGCTCTTTGGAATGCATTTTTATATGGAATGAAGGTTGTGGAATTTGGCCCCGATTACTTACATTGTACTCGCACTCTGGGTGACAAACCAAAATGGGTGGTCAGAGCAAGAAGATTTATAAAGATTAAGACCTATGGTAAGACCTATGGTAATGCCTCTCAATTTTGATTTAAGACAGACCATGGTCTGGACAGAATGGAAAAAACATTAGTAAGTTGGACTTCTGTTAAGCAGAAGTCCACAATGGCCATGCATTATTTCTTTTTGTTATTTTATTTTATTTTTTTTTTACATCTCATGATGTCAAGACGTGCTTTATTCAAGACCCCGACATGATTTTCTTCTGATCTCCAGATAAAAGGTATTGATATTGAAAGATGTTTTTACAAGATTCCATCTAATTTATTTCATTTGTTGAAATGCATTAATGGGCAAACATACTTTATATCAGGTGTCTTAACAGAAAGTAGGTGTCTTAACTTGAAAGGTCAAGGGTTGCCTGGTATCTGTTCCAAATTGTTCCCTCTGGGTTAACTAGTTGTATATTTGTCATTGCTGGACCATTTTGCATAAAAATGCAATGCAGTGTGCATAACTTAAGAAGGCAAATTATAAATATACAGTACTGTGTTAACCACTATAGTGATCTGCAAAGGATGCTCAGTATCACTTTCAGTCAGTTTGAGCGACCAGGACTTATAGCGGTATAGAGAATGAGTGAGAGAGTGAATTTCGGGAAAATGTAGTTAAACACACAGGGTTATGCGGGGTCAGGGTCCAACCGACAACCTTACGGCTATAAGGCTGTAACTCTACCATGGCACTAGCTATTTTCTGTTAAAGCACTCCCTGCTGTAGAGTGTTTGGCCAATAATGCATTTTGACAGATAAAAACAAGCTGTAATCTCAAGAAACCAACTTCAGATCGTGAGAAAAATAAGTCGTGATCTTGATGAAAACAATAATTGTTATCTTGAGATCACAGGAAAAATAAATCATGGTATCAAGGAAACAACTTCGGCAACCCCTGGCTCATGTGGACGTCCATTATTGTTCACTGTTAGTTTAAACAGCAATTCATTTCACAGAGTCATCAGGTATGTCAGTGTTTTTGTTATTTCCTAAAGTAGGAAAGTAGTTACAAGATCATCAAAGTAGTGTTTGTGTGTGTGTGTGTGTGTGTGTGTGTGTGTGTGTGTGTGTGTGTGTGTGTGTGTGTGTGTGTGTGTGTGTGTGTGTGTGTGTGTGTGTGTGTGTGTGTGCTCTTGTTCATGTTCTCCATCTACAAAGTTTTCAGCTCACACATGGAGCAAGGATTAATTTCTCCTATTTCACTACCACTGTCTCTTTTATCTTCCACCCTACTCTCTCTCTCTCTCTCTCTCTCTCTCTCTCTCTCTCTCTCTCTCACACACACACACACACACACACACACACACACACACACACACACACACTTTGCACATCCATTTAATTAACTACCAAATGAATAATTCATAAAAGGACTGCAGGGTAGCAGATAATTATAACGATCACAATAATTATGTTTATTTTTTGCTTTTTATTGTATTAAGATGTCTGTGGTACTTGGGCACAGCCCAAGAAAAAGGGGGCCCCTAAAGCGAACGGGGGATGATGGGTAGTACAAAATGAGGAAGCGTTTCATACCTATAATCACGTGAAGGGAAAAAGCAGCAGAGGAAGATTAGGAAGTAGGTAGGGTGTCGCACACTTGCGGTTACGGGAGATGCGTAAACACACGTCCTAAACTTCGATTCTCTCCAAACTCTCCATATAATATACCTGTCTGGAAGAGATTTCTTATTTCTGAAACAAATAATTTGTCTACATGCTAATGAGGAGTGAACACTGTGAAGACAAGAATGCACAGTATAACAATATCATTCAAGCCACTGCATGCTAATTGGGGCTAGCCTAGTAGCTTTCACTTTTGATTAGTCATTCGTCAAAGCTAGCTAGCTGTGACCTGTGGCCTTTGATTAGATGATTAATAAGCTAGACAGTTACAGTTTAATAAATCACTCTAATTACATTACACACAGTCTAGACAAGTCTGTGACTGGTTCATAAATCTGTGCCGGTTTGTCGCCTGTAAATCGAGAAGGCATCAGTTGGCCATTAGGCCCCTCCCCCTGGCATGGTTTCGTCCGTGTACCCTCCCTAAAGGGGATCAATCAGGACAAAAAGTCAATGGGTCTCTTTGGTCATACGACTTTAACAGGTGATCAATAAGAGATTGATGGTTAAAGCAAACCCTGTGACTTTAAAGGGCCTCGGAGACTGAAGAGTGGCCTGGAGCAAGCGGAAAATCTCCCGCTCCCCACCCATCTGACTGCTGGTTTCACTGGTGCTGATCGATATGAGAATGAGCTACTGAGTATCCGGTTTGAACATGAGCTGTCAGTCAGTGGGGCAGCGCTGCAGGGGCTGATGTGTCCGCAGCAGGGAGATGTATCCAGCCGAGGACGCCCGCAGGTTGGGGTGAGAGCACAGGCTGACAGGCGTGCGCTGATGGTGGGCGCCATGCTTGTCTAGAGTAAATAGAAACAGCTTGTTGGACACGGAACTGTCCACCCACACTCGCTCTCACACTTAACGAGAGTTCCTCCAATCAGCACATCAAGGAGACGTCCCATCGTTAAGCTAGCCAGAGTGTGACCGCGGCCCACGCAGCTGTCTGTCACACTCCGAGCCCAGCCCCTTGCGCCTACACGTGCCACTTTTAATAGAGTGCATTGTGAGATTATAGAAGGAGAAAGAGAAGTTACCCCTGACGCAAGACAGAAGGCTGCCGCTATTCGCATGGTGTTGCTCACTCCCACCGCCTGGTGCATGCTGGGACGGCGTAGGCGTGAGAACATTTCGCGAGCACGTGTCTGGCGGAGAGAAGCGCGAACCGAAAAAGAGCGTGAGGCTCAGGTGAAGTGGAAGGCATTTTCCATCTTGGCTTTTGTAGTCTTGAGGGCATGGGTTAGTGGATTTAAAAAGGGAAATGGTTTAATTGCAATTTTTTTAGAAAGGGCCTAAGGCGGAAGAGAAATAAATTAATGGGGAAAACGTAAAAAGACTGTGGGTGGGACAATTTAACCCTTTTTAAGGGACGTGCAAATGAATACTTGAGACTTTTAACAATCTATATCCATTGTCGCTTCAGTGTATGTGGTATTATGAAGAACGAAGATTTGGTCATGTTCCCGTGTTTTATCCTAAAACATGCATGAGTAAAGACAGTTATTGTGGAAATACATACATTTTTCTCCAAATGGATTTTTTTCTCAATTCAATCCTGAACACAGGATGTCCATGTTCTCTACATTCTACAGGATCCTTCTTGATGGACCAGCATCTTTAAATTGCCTCTAAACGTGAGCGTGTGTGTACATGATGCCTCGCCATGGAGTGGCATCCCATCTCTCGCACCACAGTTATCCTGATCGGGATGAAGCAGTTATTGAAGACGGAATGTTTTTTTTGGGGCGAATACTTTCATGAATTCTTCAGTCAAAATTATTGTAAATTTAAGCTTTTATTATGTCCAATTAAGGAAATTGCAGTTATTTATTACCAGTGTAGTTGTATGGATCTGCTCACACATAAGAGATCCATGAATGATAAAAGCTTGTGGAAAAAAAAAACTTTTTTTCCTGAATTACTGTCAGAAATTAAGAAGAGCTTTGGTGAGAGATTGTCTTCCTAGCATTATTAAAGTGTAATAGTTGACATTTTATATTCATGTCACATCACTGTGCATTTGAAACATTTATTGAAAAAGTTCAACAACTGCCCTCAGACTTCCAGCGAGGCGTGAGTAAGCAGAATTTCCTTCTTTTTTCTTTTTTTTTCATTACAGCGAGACATATCAAAGTCGTTGCCTGTGATAATGCAACACCATAGTGAAGATCAGCTCGGAGCAGGTGCCTATGCAAGGTCTCCACACACTCCCATGAAAGATGCAAGAGATTCAGTCTGTTTTACAGGCCGTCCTCTGCTACATGTCAGCCCGATAGGTTTTCTGTCGGACAAGCGTCAATCTCGCAGGCCTGACGTACTAGCTTCATGCACATCCTCTTCACTTCCTCACATGACTCCTGGCTTCACACCTTCACTGATTTAGGGCCTCTTCCTCCTGCTGCTTAACTCTCACTGTCTCACACTCTCTGCTTCTCCTCTTCTGATAATGATTAAAGAAAGGATTCTGAGACAGAGAAATGACTGACACACTACACACACATATTACACATCCCCTACTGAGAGCAACCTGCAAACACACACCCACACACGCACGCTTTCAGCGGTGTTGCATCAATACCTATTAGTCCCGCTAACAAACAAGGGAAATGAACTTGTGCTGTCTGATAAGAAGTCTGTTGAAGATATTACCATGGCAACAATAATGAAATATAGTTTTAAAAAAAAATGAAGGAGGTAGAATGCTACATGGTATTTGTAGGTGTGCGTGTGTGTGTGTGTGTGTGTGTGTGTGCGCGTGCGTGCGTGTAGGCGCATGTGCTTATCTCTGTCCTTCAGTAATCTGCAATCTGTATTATTAATCTGCTTGAAGCACGGTGAGGTAGTCCACATGACTGCACTGTTTTAATTTCTCCGACTGAATAAACAAATGCTCGATAAATAAGTGAATAAATTTTTATAAAAACATCGGGGAGGGGAGAAATGGAAGGAGTGAGAAAACAAGTTTCTCCTCGGAAAAAAATTTAATTTCTCACTCTGTCAGCCACGAGAGAGAGGAGTGGTGTGTGTGTGTGTGTGTGTGCGTGTGTGAGAGAGAGAGAGAGAGAGAGAGAATATGACAAATTATGCGACTGTCTTTAAACCTTTCACCTTTCCACATTAAAATCTTACTCTATACCACTCTCACACACATGTACACATAATCACACACAACCTGTGGCTTCTCGCCTTTACATGAGATAGACTTCGTTTTTTATCCCACAGGTGTGAAATTTGGTTTACAGACTAACATGGCACCTTGAAAAAATGAAGGATATGGAAAGCAGGTAAAAAGATTTAAAGGTCCCCTTTGCCGTCCTGTGCTGTAACCCATCTCTCTCTCTCTCTCCCTGCCTCCCTCTCTCTCTGCCGGAAGCACTGCCCCTGGCTATAGGCTGGATCTCGATTTTAAAGCTCTTTAATTTTTAATTGAGCATTCTTCACTCTCTTCCTCCCCTCTATCCTCTCCTCTCTTCTATTCTTCTCCTTTCTTTGCTCGCATGCTTTAGGCATCCTTTGAGGGTCAGCAGATATCTTTCTCACTCAATAAATAATTCTGATTGTCCCCTTTCACATGTACAAGCGCACACCGGCATATACACTGTGGCCTCACATCTCCAGGGACGAGGAGTTCGATTCCTGCCTCGAGTCTGTGTGCGTGGAGTTTGCATGTTCTCCCCGGGTTTGGTGGGTTAACTTCAGATACTTCGCTTTCCTCCCACAGTCCAAAGACATGCAGATGAAGGTAAATGGCGTTCCAGAATTGCCCGTTTTGTGTGCGTGTGTGTGTGTGAGTGGCCTGTGATGGATTGGCACCTCGTCCAGCTTCGCCTAACCCCTTAACCCGCCTCGTGCCCTACGTCTCCAGGCACCCAGCAACCCTGTCCAGGATTAGCAGTATAGACAATGTATGTGTATATACACACACATTGTACATGTATGTATATATATACACACTTGTCCCTAAACGCACTAATTTTTCTGGTTTTGTAAAAGGCTTAGTAGTGAGTGAAGAAAGCTCAATCTTACTGAAAATAAAATATTCCTACAAAATGTCACTCGCTCCCTGAAGAACCACACATCGTCTACAAATCGATTCACATTAGTTGTTCAATTGACTTTGGCTTGAACCTCTTTGCTCTCCATCTTTCTCTCCCTCACTCCCTATTGCACTCTATTTCCTTTCTTCCTTGCACTTTTCACTTCCTTCTTGTCTTTCCTTGTTTTTCCCTCTCTCCCTCTCTCAAGCCCCCCCCCCCACCCCACTTTTCTCTCTCTCTCTCTCTTTCTCTCTCCACATAACTTTTGACACAACGTTATAGTTCTGTCTCGGTTCTCAAACTGTCTATCCTTTTTCTCTCCAGGTTCTGTCATTTGCTTTTCTTTCCTCTATCACTCTATCCATCTTTCCACACTTGGCAAGCACCTCTGATCTCTTTTTCTTTCCTCCTCTAATCTGTCCCTCATCCTCTTTCACTCATTGTCACTAACCCGCAGTAAATCTCTCTCTCTCTCGTTCTCCCCTTCTATCTCTATCTCTCTCGCTCTAATCATATCTCTGTCATTAACTTCCAGTGACACTAACTCTTTCCTATATCCCACCAACATACAAACACACACGCACACACACGCACACACACACACACACACACACACACACACACACACACACACACACACACACACACACACACACACACACACACACACACACACACACACACACACACACACACACACACACACACACACAAAACAGCACAGGAGCATTCATGCATTTAAAAGCACCCTCCCTTTCCACATTGTCCTCTGTTGCTTCTTTATCTTGGTTAAAAATGTCGATGCCAGCAAGATTCCGGGTTGATGCCTAACGTTGGATAAACGGTTGTCCGGCCCTCATTGTCGGCTTATCTCTGCAGCGCCGCAGGCCCCTGGCTATCTCCAGCACTGAATCAACGTTAAATCAGCGTTGAATTAGCGTTGCACCATCACTTCAGGGCCGCCGCTCTTATCTCGCTGCTGTTTTCTCAGATGGCGAAGCAAAATGCAACCAATGGGAGAGGGAGTGTGTTTGGTCCACCCCAATTCTGAGAGATTATCAGAGAGCTCTTCATGTGCTTTCTGTATTCATTATAATATGAGAGTGGCTAACGCAGGTGTACAGAGTGATTTATAAATTCTGCGGCATCTGCTGCATTTACTGGAAAAAGAGGCTGCGCGCTTATGAAAATGTACTTTATACAACAGTGCTGCTGAATTTTCGCATCTGAATGGTCAGACAGGGGTGATGAATTTGCCAGAACAGCATGACTCAGACAGTAATGCAAGCTGTAAGTCAGATGACAGGTTTATATTAATGCCGCATTCGAAAGTCACCGTTTCTGTAGTAACAACTTACACAGGGACTTGTACGGTGGGCACACTACATAATCCATGAAAATGTGTTAACTGTTGATATAATACTTATAGTTTTATAAGAAATTTCCTAGTGAACGTTTTGGAGGATTCTCCAATGTCAGTGCTTTGTACATTCGGACAGAGGACCGATTTGTGCTGTATGTGTAAAAGTGATTTTACACAAAAACACTTGAGAACTAATAGATGAGAAATTGCTGAAGTGTACGAGTAATATAAATACTTTGAGGTATATATATATATAAAACACTACCAGCCAGTCAAATGTCAAAAGACACACCTCCTAATCCTATGGTCTAGGATTTGAAGCCTTCATAACAGCTCTAATCGGAGGTGCTGTAAATTAGTCATGTTTGAGGCTGGTAACTCTCACGCACTCGACAATTCTGTTCTTGCAAGAGCTATTCTAAAAACAGCTGACCTTCCTTTTTTAAAATTAGAACTGACCGTTGTTGTTACTTAATTACCTAATGCCATATGTGTTATTTCATAGTTTTGAAAAAAAAATCCAGTATTGTTCTAGAATGTGAAAAATAAATCTGAACTTGTGTCCAAACAATTGATTGGTACTATATATATATATATATATATATATATATATACACACAGCCGTATATAAGTTAATTTTACTAAATTGCATGCAAGCAGTGTAGAAAAAGAACATGCATATGAAAGACTTAAACCATGCAAACAACCCAATACTCAAATATATACAAATTAAGCACTATCAAATATTTACACTGTGAATGTCCTGTGAAAAAAGATAGATTTTCATATTTTGCTTCCAAAGAGCCACATTTTCTGGGGTAAAGAAATGAAACATCATTAGTGAATGCCTGTACATAATGAATAAATAAATAAATAAATGTAGAGACACAATCTGTCTTGTCTTCCTGTTATATTGAAGTCATTGATACAGACTTGTAACATACACTTATCTCATATGCATGAATTCACTTTTACAACTGTGGGAACGGATTGTAACGAGTGCACATGTAGTATTAAATCTCTTTGCGTGCTTGATGTAGAGCACTCCGGGGTTCTGTACATCACACCTCCCTATCATTCCTATGTTTTCCCATGAAATTATAACCTGTCCTGTATGTACTCCTTACATACTGTTGTTTATTTTTAGTAGTTAGTATCTACCAGTGTGACATCTTCAAGTTAATGTATTGCTAGGATCCCAGTTACACACATTGTTAGGATTTCCTAAACTATAATTGTCAAAGGCTGACTTTCTAATTTGAAACGGTGTGTATGGGAGCGTTTGGGGGGTGTGTGTGTGAAGATGTCAGAGGTCATTGTAAGAGAAACTGATGGCAGAAGGGTGGGCGAGGGGGGGAGGCAGGTCAAAGGCCAGGTTTGGTCAGACCGAGTTTGGGGTTAAGCCCTCTCCCGATTGAGTCGAAAGTTAATATCCATTCTGGCCTGCAGCTTTATCCTGGGTTAAACCAGTATGGCCTCCTTCTTTCTATCAACAACAGCTTATTTGTCAAGAGTCCCAGAGCTGCAGTGTTATTTGTGAATGTGCACAAGAGAAATAAAAAAACGTCTTTTTTTTCCCGCTTAAGAGTGTAACCACACGCATCGCTCTCTTTTAAAAGCATTCCATTTCTATAACTAATTAAACCACCACCCTAAAATTGCCACTGGTGAACAAGTGTGTGTGTCTGTATGGGCGTACGAGGCTATTCGGATGCCAGGTGGTGTGTAAACCCGGCTCCATGGCGCCTTCGGTCAGCATTGTGGTAGCACTTATGAGCTTGGTGCAAAGTTGTACCATCGCACATTACTGCTTATGTACACACTCACTTCTACATTCACACACACATACAGCTTCTGGAAAACAGGAAGCCAGGCTCTGCAATTGCAATGCCACATTTAAAATGTGCAGAGGACACATGGCAGCACTTTTCTTCTCTGTTTCTGTTTAATTAACACCAAACAGGATTTAATACCTGCTGGATGTGAAGTGTGGTAACACACGCCGCACATATGTGCATTCATGTGGTTTGGGTGCGTAACTCCCGGGGTGTTTGTGTATATGGGACAGAGAGCACAACTTTAATTGTCTTGACATTTAAAACTTGAGAACCTGCTGCATTGAAGCAGCTTTTCAACAGGAAGAATAATGTTGTGGTTCTGTATAGATTGTTTCTTCACTCAATACATCTGTAAGTCGTGATCGTATAAGATTTAGGCGCAGCGGATTGAACTAATCAAAACCTCCATCTACCCATCCATCTAGGAAACCTTTGTAGGGCTTTTTATCCATCCATCTAGGAAACCTTTGTAAAGGTTTTGATTAGTTCAATCAAGGGACCTTGAAGGCCAATGGTGACGGTCAACATTCACACACTATGGGCAATTTGAAAACGCCGGTTAGCCTAATCTGCATGTTTTTAGAGGAAACCAGAGTACCCGGAGAAAACCCACCAATCATGGGGAGAACATACAAACTCCATGCACACATGAGAACATACACACTCCATGCACACATGAGAACATACACACTCCATGCACACACCGATGCAGGAATCGAACCCAGAATCTGAGATGCTACAATAGCATGCTAGCCATTAGCCGTGGAATACAGTGTTGTTGTTTTTTCTTCTTTTTTTTACAAAGTGTATATTGACATTCACAGTATATATATATATATAAATGGTTGTAAATTAAACTGGTGTGCTTCCTGCTTTTCAGCTGAAGTAGAGCGTGAGTGTGTGTGTGTGTGTATGTGCATGTCTGCGTGTCTTCCTGGTTGAAATCTTCACTAAACCCCGTCATTGTGTGTTGAATAATGTGCTCGTCAGACAGCTCTATGATGAGCGGTAGCTCGTACTTGCCCTCTGCAGGGAGTTTGGCTCTGCCTTCATGTGCTTTACTGTAGCAAAGTCAATGTGGTTGAGTGACAGCGATCCCCCACAGGCTTCCGGACGATATATAGAAGTGCCGTGTGTGGCCTTTAGCACAAACACAATCTCATATATGGAGCGGAGAGGAGAGAGGGACGATGGAGCAAGAGGACGGAGGAGAGATTGAACGAGGAGAGATGAAAAGATTCAGAGACGGAAAGAGTAGGAGGCGGGAAAGGATGTGAGAGGAAGACGACTAGAAGATTTTGCGTGCGTGCGTGCGTGCGTGTGTGTGTGTGTGTGTGTGTGCATGCGGACAGCTTTTGGAGTCTCCAAGGGCCTGCAGTCTCATCCCTGACATTTGGAACAATATTGCTTAGACATACACACTCTCTCTCTCTCTCACACACACACACACACACACACACACACACACACACACACACACACACACACACACACACACACACACACACATTCATTACTAACTCTGTGTGTGTGCATAGTCGCCATAATGATGGATTCAATAGATTTAGTGGATTTTGACAATAAGAGGACTTGGATAGAATAAATCTTACATTTGTTCTTTTTTTAAAAAAACTAAATATGAACAATGATTTCCTGTTTGTTTGGCACGTTGGAGTTTGGGGCTGGGCACCAGGCCGATTAGAATTTATTGTAGGATTAAAGTTGGGTTTTAAAGTTGGTGTTAGAGATTGAGAAGAGGGAAAACACTACGAGACAAACTGCTTCTAAAACAACTGAAAGCCAGCATTTAACCATAAGGGGTGTTTTTCTTTCATATTTTACCAGTTTGGGAATTGAAAATGGAAAAATGGCAAATGACTGAAAGTGCAGTGTGTGTGTGTGTGTCTGTGTCTGTGTGTGTGTGTTTTAGATTGTACTTGTAAATGTGACTGATGCAACGCATCATTTTTCCCATTGTGTGTGCAATTCGACAATGATAGCCACACACACACACACACACACACACACACACACACACACACACACACAAGTAGAGGTAGATATGCATGTGGATGTGTGCTGTGGCAGATTGTGAAAAGCTTGCCGGTTACAATAGAAAAGGACGAGTAGCCATGCTTGTTCACTCTGGCGGAAACACAAAACAGCGACAAAGGAGGGGAAAGACAGAGAGTGAGAGACTGGCATTCACAAGAGAGACAGAGTGACAGAGAGAGAGAGAGAGAGAGAGAGAGAGATGAGCAGACATTCATTCTTAGATTCACTGCTACTGTGGACAGTCCAAACAACTCGCTGTACTCTGTGTGTATGTGTGTGTGTGTGTGTGTGTGTGTGTGTGTGTACAATGTCCTTTTGTTTATCCCAGCATGCATCTTAACAGCTTCATTTCAGCTCATCACAGTGTGTGTGTGTCTGTGTGTGTGTGTGTATGTGTGCTGTGTGTGTAAATCCGTGTATCACACCACTTGCTGTAGTTCGATTAGCAAAGTGCACCCAACTAATTACTGCAGCAAGCCTCGTGACTCTGGAGTGCTAGTCCCTCACCACACCAATGTTCCTGTGTGTGTGTGTGTGTGTGTGTGTGTGTTTATGTGTGTCTGTGTGTCTCTGTGTGTGTGTTCATATATGCAGAGAGCCATTGTGAGAGAGGTGCACTAGTTTGCTTAATTGCATTAAAAAGGAAGAGTGTGTTCAGCAGCATCTAAAATCCATTAAAACACACACACACACACACACACACACACACGCATTGTCGAATGTTTTACATTATGAGTTTTGGAGTGCATTCCTGCCCTCTCTTTCCTCTCTTTTTCTGTTTGTGTGTGTGTGTGTGTGTGTGTGTGCACGCACATCCTACCCTGCGTTCTTTCCTTTCATAAAAATGACACTCAAACGTCTCATTCAGCACAACCAAAAACAGCTGGACTC
>JAAGKR010000472.1:185466-199686 GCA_011419295.1 Clarias macrocephalus | reverse complement strand
GGCTTGTTCTGGTTTACAGAGAAAAAGGCGACACGGGGGCCAAAAAGAAGAAAAAGAAACATAAGAAAAAGAAGGACAAATCTGGAGGAAAGGACTCCTCCCAGGACCCGCTGGCCAAAGTGAGAGAGCCATTTCTTCTGTTTATATCCGTGATTTGTTTCATGTTTTTATTGGACACGTTCAGTTGTTGTATAACGCTGTGTTTTTACACGTTGTCGTTCTGTTTCTGGTCGCTCTTCCGCCTCTCCAGGTGAACTCTCTCCCTGCCGATAAGCTTCAGGAGATTCAGAAAGCCATCGAGCTCTTCTCAGTGGGACCAGGACCAGCCAAAACCATGGAAGAGGCCTCACGCCGTAGCTACCAGTTCTGGGACACTCAGCCTGTCCCTAAACTAGGTACATTCCAGTATATTCCAGTAGACTCTAGGTTGATTATATTTTTATACATATATACTGTATATATATCATTTAGTTGCACCTTTTTGTCTCTTTGTTCCGAATAGTGATATCCTGTAAAGAACATATGAAATGTTCATAATTTATCAAGCAGGAATCAAATGTTTTTTGTAGAAATTTCTCACACAAGCATTTGCGCCAGAAAATTTGGTCTTCATTAGTGCCGCACAATTAATCACGCACTAATCGAAATTTCAATATGGACTCGTGCAATTCTCATGCACCAAAAGTCTGGATCGTCATTCACGGGTGTTCAGCCTTCTTTAAAACGTTTGCGCCGCTTCAGTTCTTCTGCAGCTACGAGTCTCTAAATCTAAACTTCCTCTTAAAAAAATATTAACACAAGTCCTGGTTTGACTTGAACGCCTCTCCTACTTGGTATTAAACGTTTTGAGCTTATAGTAGCTCCCTGTAGCCTTTAACTCACAGTAAGAGTCTCTCTCTCTCTCTTTTTTTCTCTCTCTCTCTCGTGCTCCTGAGTGTGCGTGTGTAAATTAGCTCTGACAGACTGTTACTGGAAAATTTACTTTATAGTGATAACTTTATTATTATTATTTTTTTTGTGGGGCTATATCTCTCCACCCTGTTGATTTATTTTTTTTTGAACATTTTTTTTAACAGCACTCTGCATCATGATTTGTTTCTTACTTATCACATGCTTGTGCAGGAGAGATGGTGACGACACACGGCTGCATCGAGCCTGATAAGGACAACATCCGAGAGGAGCCGTACAGCCTTCCTCAGGGCTTCACCTGGGATGCCCTGGATCTCGGCAACCCCGCTGTGGTGAGAAACGCACGAACACCTGCGGGGTTATTAATACTCTGACGAGTTCCTAGGCTTTGGGAATTTGTTTAAACTGAACTCTGATGGGTTTTTTTTGTAAATGTGGTGTATTTTGGGGTCCACATTCGGAAGACAGGTTTTGTCATTTGTTTAAACGTTAATTCGTGGCAACTGAATAGTACCCAGTTTCCTGCTGTTATGAGAGCGGTTTGGAGTTTTTATTTTATTTATTTTATTTTATTTTTTGCTTTGTAAGATCTCTTTGTGTGTGTTCAGATGTGGTTTGTGGTACTTTTCATTGTTGTTCTTTTTTTCATTTATTTGTTTCTTTACTTGCGAAATACAGGATGGCTCAAGATCATTTAAATTTCCAGGACGTATTCACTCACTCACTCATCATCTATCACCATTATCTAGAGTGTAAATCCATCACAGGGCACACATACACACTCACACACTGTGGGCAGTTTGGGTCAGCGTTCTCCCCGTGCTTGGTGGGTTTCCTCCGGGTACTCCGGTTTCCCCACACCGTCCAAAGACATCTAGATTAGGTTAATTGGCATTCCCAAATTGGCTGTAGTGTGTGCACGAGTATGTGTGTGCGCGCTCTGTGATGGATTGGCACCCTGTCCAGGGTGTACCCCGCCTTGTGCCCTAAATCTCCTGGGATAGACTCCAGGCTCCCCGTGACCATGAATACAGGATTAAGCAGTATAGACAATGAGTGAGCGAGTGAGTGTCAATGTGTGCTGCTTTGCCTTAGATAATAATCTATGGAGAAATCTGAATTAGTGAAAGATTGTTTAGTTGGTTCTTCTCTTTGTGTGTTCAGCTTAAGGAGCTGTACACTCTCCTGAACGAGAACTACGTGGAGGACGATGATAACATGTTCCGCTTTGACTATTCGCCCGAGTTCCTGCTGTGGTACGTCCATCATTCGCACCTTACAACAACACTTTTTTTCCAAATTGAATATTGTGATTTATTTTTTTTTTCTTTAATTTGTCTTTTAGTCGATCCAGTGGGTATACTCAAAACATTCCATACGTTCTTTGGTCAGGCTTAATAACTGGCCACTGCATCTCTTGCTGTTTATCCTTTCTTTTAAATGTCTCTCTCTCTCTCTCTCTCTCTCTCCCTCTCTCTCTCTCTCTCTGTGTCTCTCGCTCTCGCTCTCTCTCTGTCTCAGGGCGCTACGTCCTCCAGGCTGGTTACCGCAGTGGCACTGTGGCGTCAGAGTGAACTCCAATCAGAAACTCGTAGGCTTCATCAGTGCCATCCCAGCTACCATTCGCATCTATGACATGTAAGCTCATACACTGACCTGCGCAGTCATAATGTCTACTGTTCATTCCGCCTCCTCACACTATGCAAGTATATAGGATACCCTTTTTTGGCTTGGCTGATTTCTGAGAACTCTTGTAAATCACAGATAAAATCTCTGTTATGTAGGAAAACTCTCAAATCGAAACAGACTTATTCGAGTTTTATATTGGTTATACAGGTGGTCCCTGACTTACAAACTAGGTCCGTTCGGGCAGCACGTTTGTAAGTGAGGTTTGTTCTTAAGTGAGAATTTGACACGCATATACATTGTAAAGCATACCATTCCACCTGGATTAATCTCTGTCCCCTTTCCCTACACTGCCATCATGTGGCCAAAAAACGTAACTGCGCCTAAGGAAATGAATCACACGCATGTCAAATGTAACCGTGTCGTCTCTGCACTTTAAAATAGTGAGGAGAATCCCAGACACCATTTTGTCTCGGAGCTGTTTTCCACTCTATTGGACTGTGAACTCTGTTTTGTTGAGGATTTTTTCCGAAATTAGAATTAGAATCATCAGGACGGCTTTACAGGACAGACATTTTCTATCATCGTGCTTCCGGAGTGATTAATTGAAACCGGTGAGGCCGACTCATTTCTAGCGCATCCCCACACGCCCATGTATACAACATAGCGGACTTTAGACATTTTTTCACATTCACTTACACACTGAAAATATTGTAAATATTGGTATATTGTTCACTGCAGTGTCTATTCTTTGAGCACATGAGCTACTTCCGTGATCTGTGAACCGCCGTCCGTTCGTATCTGAAATTTGTAACTCGAATGTTCGTAATACGGGGACTACCTGTATTTGTGCCCAATCCATCAGGATTGTTTTTATTAAAAGACAATGTATATATTTTAATTTCTAAGAAAATGCCATACGATATCCCTTTCTGCTGTTATTGTAGTTCAACACAAGTTCTTGTTTTCCAAGGTGACGTTTTGCAGTTAAATAATTGTTTTGAAATTGTGCAGTGAAAGCTAAGTTTTTTCCCTTCTTTAATCATTGGATGGTTCTTGTGCCTGTTTTTATTTTATTATATATATTTTTTTGCATTATTTCTCATCCCCCCCCCCCAGTGAAAAGAAGATGGTGGAGATTAATTTCCTGTGTGTGCACAAAAAGCTGCGCTCCAAACGCGTGGCTCCGGTGCTGATCCGAGAGATCACCAGGCGGGTCAACCTTCAGGGCATCTTCCAGGCTGTCTATACTGCTGGAGTGGTACTGCCCAAACCTGTGGGGACCTGCAGGTGAACACACAAACACACGAAACCAAAAACAACTCTCTTAGGCATTCTCAGAGAATGGAAATGAATATACAACTCTGACTGGCCTTTAAACAAATTAATAGCAGGTCATTTTTGTGTTCACTGACTTGATTTAGGTGTACGTTTACCTCCAAATAAATTTACAAACCTCGACCCTGTGAGCCAACAGGAAACGAAAGGGGAATTTTTCATTCTAAGAAACGTTTTCAGGTTTAATCATATGCTTCATAGCTGTTTCTTTCTATGTAAATTCTGTTCCTTCTTTGCACACACCTCAGTTAAAGCTTTTTTTTTTTTTTCATTTTTTTGTGGTTTAATTCTGCATAGTGATGGTTATCTCTGTTTCTTGCGTACACCTTGTCTGCTGATGTGATATTTTTAGCGTGTGTGTTTGTGTAGATACTGGCACCGATCTCTGAACCCACGGAAGCTGATTGAAGTGAAGTTTTCACACCTGAGTCGGAACATGACTATGCAACGCACTATGAAGCTCTACCGGCTTCCAGAGGTTCACACCAACCCCACATCTGCTTTAGCGGGGTTTTTTTTTTTTTTTTTTTTTTTCTTCCTTTTTTTTTTTTTAACATTATAAATATTATCCTCATAGTTGCTGCATCTCTGCGCAGTTTAATAACCAGTCAATAACTTTAAACAAACTGACTGGACCTTGTGAACTTCTTAACATGCATGCTAAAAGGTTAAAACATTATTGTAAAGCAAAGTAAATAAACCCTTACTACTAATTATTTTTCTTCTACACAATTGGGACATATATGTGGCTGATTATATACCAAATGAGAGTGCTAGTGTTTATGCAACAGGCGACAACATGGCATTGTGTTGATTGATGCTAGCTGGTTTAAATACCCATCTAGGTCTTATAAATAGGTTCTCATGCTTGTATTTGTGGTTATGTACTTCAATAATCACATGAATATAGTTCAATTTATCGTAATTGGATGAATCATAAATAGATTAATGAAAATCTTACCGATTACAATTGTATTCGCCCACAGTGTTTGTTTTGCATAATATTTTTCAGTAGATTGCTGAAAGTGTTCATATAGAACTGTTTAAATAAAACTCAATGTGATTTATTTATTTATTTATTTATTTATTTATTTATTCTCTCATTACGTCTAGGCTCCCAAGACCGGAGGCTTGAAGGCGATGACGGTGAGGGACGTCCCAGCCGTGCACCGCCTGCTGCAGGATTATCTCCGTCAGTTCCACCTGGCTCCTGTCATGAGCATGGACGAGGTGCAGCACTGGCTCCTGCCCCAGGAGAACATCATCGACACGTACCTGGTGGAGGTAGGCCGTCTGCACAGGCTTCATCACATGTTAACTGCTTAGATCTCTGAACACACAAACGATTGATAAATAGACCATAACGCCATCAAAGACTTTTGTGATCTTTCTTCAGACGTTATTGCAAATATAATTTTGTTTACCTATTATAAAAGTAATGGGCTAAACAAAGCATCAGATTACAGGATTTTTCAAAACTCTAAAATGCGCATTAGGATTTGTAAGCATGACCACTTAAATAATCTAATAATTGGGTTAATCACAGTCAGCGATGTTTGAAGTGCTCAGTTACGTCAAACCGTCACCAGGGACAACCTGTAGAATTTTTCAGACTTTATGATGGTGATAAAAAGATGAACGCTCCATAGATGCGATGTAGTGAAATTATTTTCCGCATGTTAGCCATGTGCAGTGCAATACTTATTTGTGATGCTAGGTGGCAGCAGCTATGCAAGTCAGTCACTAGAGCCACGACTGAAAACAGTGAATACTCTACAGTGTACCATGTTGCCTTTATGTGAAGCTGCTTAAAGTCTCTGCTTTATAATAAATTATTAAAATATCAACGTAAAACCACAAGAAACTACTCAGCCTTTTTTTCTTCTAATGTTTTAAATCACCTATTTGTTTTTATTCTGACTAATAATTGATTTCAGCATAACTCCCGTAACTGATTACTGCTCGGTTCTGATTGCTCCAGAATCCTGAGGGGAAGGTGACGGACTTCCTGAGTTTTTACACCTTGCCATCCACCATCATGAACCACCCAGTGCACCGCAGTCTGAAGGCGGCGTATTCCTTCTACAACGTGCACACCACCACGCCACTGATCGACCTGATGGGAGACGCACTTATCCTCGCCAAATCGGTCAGTAGATACAACTCCGTGTGTGTGATGATGTTTCTTTGTCGGTATGTCCACTACTGAATGTTTCATTCCGTCTTCTCATTCTTGCCTTTCGGTTCTGTCTCTCTCATGCAGAAAGGATTTGACGTTTTTAATGCACTGGACCTGATGGAGAACAAGACGTTTCTGGAGAAGTTGAAGTTTGGAATCGGAGATGGGAATCTACAGTATTATCTGTACAATTGGAAATGCCCCAGCATGGGCCCAGAGAAAGTATGGCTTCTTCTTTTAATGTTATATATATATATATAAAAAATAAATTTATGTTCCCAAAAAGTGCAAATAATGTGAAAGTTCTGCTTTATTTGCTAAGAGTTATGATGAGTATATATACATAATTAATTAATTAATTATATATATTAGCCCATGCACTGATACTCAATGGATGATGATTTAAATGGATGATGATTTATTTGAAAAATGTTTATAAAATGTTTAAATATGATTTGTTAGCCTAACACAGTTTTGACACAAAGTACATTCATGTTAAAGATTGTGTGCTCTTGTGCTTTTGTACCCAAAGTCCCCGGGGATAGGCTTCATCACGTCTCTCATGACACTGTACAGGATAAACAGTGTAAAGAATGAGTGAGGGAGGGAGAGAGCAGTCTAAACTCAAAATGTTTCTTTGTGTTTCCACAGGTTGGTTTAGTCCTGCAGTGATCCTCTTGCCTCATCAAAGCCCTTCCTTGCGTCATAGTGAAGCCAAGAACTGACGTCACGCACTGACCACCTGATTGATGCTCCAGAGGGACTTCCAGGTTTAGGAAGATAAAGCCACCACCAATTTTTTTTTTTTTTTTTTTTTTTTTGGTTTATTTTTGGACCTGCACTACCGCTGCCAGGCTTTTCTTTCTCTCTTTTTTTTTTCTTTTTCTTTTCTTTGTTTCCCTATTGCTTTTACTCTCTGGTTTTTTTTTTGTTTTGTTTTTGTTGTTTTCTTTTTTTTTTTTTCCTCTCCCTCTCTCAGCACTTGGATCTGAAGCCACTGTAATTAATTCCGATCGTTCATGATGACAAACCGGTGCGATTGTGGATTGTGATGAGTGCAAACAGCAGCTGCTTTTTCACGCCGTCTCCAACGATGCTCCTCTCTCTGACAGTGAAGAGACTCAGTCCAGACGTTTACTCTCCCCATCCAAACATTTTTTTTTTCTTGTTCCCCTCCTAAAAAACAATGGTATTTCTAACAAAACAAACAAAAACACTATAAAATGCCTGAAACAAGAGATGAGGAAATAAAACTTCAGAGTGGACATTACAAGGGCTGTTGTCAGTAATTTTCTTCGTTAATCTCCATGACAGTGTCGCTGATTAATTGATGTCGTACTTAGTATACGGGAGAATTTTTTTTTTTTTTTTTTGTATATCCTTTGCTTTTTTTTTTTCCTTTTTTTTCTAATTGATAAATCGCTGCTTTCTCACTAACTGACTGCCTGTGATTTTACTGTAATGCCAACAGAGAAGCTCTGTGTAAATACACAAATAACATGTAACAGCAAATTATCAGTAAAATAAATAATAACCGCTAGGAGTCCAGACCATGGACATGGACTAATGAGGTCGAATGTTGCCTGACTGTGTTGGAAAGGTGGAGACGCATCAGGGGTTGTGAGCAGGGTTGAAATAAATATTTAAATGCAGAGCTGAATACAATGTGTTTTTTTTTTTTTTTTTAATAATTTAATTTTTTTTGTAAGGGGTTGTATGCTTTTTAAGTAAATTGTAATTGCAATCCACAAAGTTTTACTGCTGCAGGAAGACGACTGTAGAGCGAGATCTGAAGGGTAGTTCAGAGTAACGTGTGATTCAGTGTTTTATATACAGTATACGGGAAGTGTTGACTTAAAGCCATAGTGTTGAATTGACACCGTTCTAAAGGAACTCCTAGAACAGTAGTGTACGAGTTTAATTTTTGGATTTCTTTGCCGATAGTATGGAGGAAACTGAACTACATCCGACTTAACCAACTGTATGAGGACAAACACAAATAAACCGTCTTTTGCTTTTCATGATGGAGCAGGAAAACGTTGTCAACATGGAGATTTTTTTTGTGCTAAATAAAAGTAGAAGTTGCTGTCCGTGCTGTTTTGGTTTATTGTGGGATCTTTTTTATTTCAGGAAATAAGAGATACACTGCTGGCCAAAAACATGTCAGATTTTCAGATTTTCAACCAATTTTCGTGTATGAAAATGATTCCTTATTCTCCCAGAACTACTCTTTCACAATCTGAGTCGTGGAATACAGGGTGGGTGTAAATTAACTAGGCAATATTTAATAGCTATAGAACTTGTAGTATCACTGGGCACCCCATGGTGCGCCACCACTTTTTGCTCTTATTGTGCCTGCGTGGTTGGACGCGGAGAGGAGGAGGTGTACAGGACAAAGCCACGCCCACTGGAGGACTTGGAGGCACGGATTCAGGACGTTCTCACCACCAATGTCCCGAACCACTTCCATTAGAAGACTGAGGAAACCCGTTGACGCCACCGGCGCCCACACTGAAATTTAAAGATTTGCTTTCCTCTTCCTACGTAATAAAGTACAAGTAGAATTTGTTTCAATAAATTTGTATTGGAAATTTAGACTTTATTACAAATTTTTAATGCCTAGTTACTTTTTCCACCTACCCTGCATATGCCATATCCCATGCCAGCAGGAAAGGGAGAAAAAAAAAACAAAACATAGATATAGTCATTCGGTACATTCAGGGCATCAGCTGATTTCATTTTATTGCCGCATAACGTTGCTGAGCCTAAACCTGAACGGCTGAAGCAACCCCAGATCATGACACTGTCTCCAGAGGCTTGTACAGTGGGCACTATGCATGATAAGTGGATCGTTTCATGCCCTTCCCTTCTTACCCTGATGCAACAATCACTCTGAAATAGGGTCAATCTGAACTCATCAGACCACATCACCTTTATCTATTGCTCCAAAGTCTAATCCTTATGCTCCCCAGCAAACTGAAGCTTTTTTTTCCCCCCTAGTTTGTCTCACACATGGTTTTCCTATGGACACACAGCTGTTTAGTCCCACGCCTGTGTGTTCACATCACACCATGTGCTGTTACTTTCACTCTCATTAAACATAACTGTGATTTCTCCTGTGAATTTCCCTTTTTTCGCTGCTTGACCCAGGCTAATAAATGTTTTTCCACTTTGGCCAGGCAGTGTAGATCATGAAAGCTCTTAAAATTAATAAGCTACATTCTATGAGTACTGTATGTGTGAAGTATTTCTTCTTGGATTCTAATCTTTCAACACCGTTGTAAAACGAGCGTTGATAACTTTTGTGGTCTTCAAAATGTTAGACTGTATTATTTTTCCATGAAAATTCCCACTAATCAATTCATAACTAGGTTTACCATCTGTGCAGTTTTTTTTATTTTTATATCTTCTCTCTGTATTAAATAAAGTTGGTTTCCTCCAAGTTCATCCTCCCTCATATGCGTAGATGATGAAATAACTTTTCACCCAGGCTGGATTTATGTCTCACTTATACTGGTTCCTTCAGATCAACTTTGGCCCTGATAAGGATAAAATTCTTATCCATTATGAATTGTGAATTTCTGTCAAACGTGGTTAAGGTGATTTATTGTGCCACATGAGTGGTACAGTATGTGTAAGGAAAATGTCTTGTCTGACCAAGTTTGAGCTTAAATTTTTTTTTCTGTTCATTTTCACATTTATATAAATTATAAGAGCAACTATAAATAAAATCTACCAGCATGTGTACTCTATTTCCGACAGAAATACAGTGATGAACTTTTAAAATGCATTCAGGAATTTAAAAAAGTAATTTATTTACTTTAATAACATAATATTAGGAACAAAATAAAGCCTGACATTACATACTAAACTACTGGGGTGGTTCATACAACGTTTGTGGCCTGTGGAGGGGGCTGAGGTTTAAAAATGCCTTGCACATGTAAAATAACTTTACCAAGACCATGCAAGTAGAGAGAAAGTGAAGTGATGCAGCTGTTGTACAGTTACTTAGGCCCTGCCCAGGGAAGTGCCGTTATTCTGAAACAAATGTGTAAGACACGTACAGTATTTTCCGCCACAAGCTATGAAGCAGGACGAAAACATCTACTGCATTGTTACTACAACAGGTGAGTGTTAGCGATTGCTAAGTTGCTTGTCGATTTGTCTTCCAAAAAGCTATGGGAAGACGATATTTATAATATTCATTAATAAATGTAATTTTAAAAAAGTTTTTTTTTTTTTTTTGAAAATTACAACAAATATACAGTAGTACTTTATATACAATGTTATCAAATTAAATATTTAAGTATGGTATATTTAAAGAAAGTAAGGTATAAATCTTGCGCCATTTTTCAGACAGTTGAAACTAATTGTGATTGGATAACAGAAGCTCCTCGAAATGTGTAAACTGATGTTCATACGATCATTTATAAAGCTGAAGTCCGTATTTACATATTTACATATCTTCCTCAAAGAATTAAGGGAACAATTAGTCCTAGTTTCAATTCAACCATACGGTATTTTTTTACAATATACATCTAGCAAAAGCCTGTGAGACATCTTTTAGTTTTAACCTTTTAGTGTGTATTAATGAATGCAATGTCATCATCTGAAATGTCTTAAGCGTTTTGCTCACCAAAAGATGTTTTTTTTATAGATGAGAGTCCAGGAAGTGTTAAACGATGTGGTTATCATTTGGTGATCACACTTTCTGTTCTCCTCTTCCTCTCTCTGATGGCCAATGCTCTTCTGTCCTATTTTTGTAAGTGCTGTAAATTTTTTTTGGATTAAAACGAGCTGTCAACAGTCAGCTTTATGGCCAAAAGTATGTTGACACCTGAGCACCAAATGTGTTTTGATGATCTTTGATGTCTTTAACATTAAAGGACCCATATTTTGCTATTTCTTTGACTAGAATTTCTTTCATTTCTTTGTTAATGCTCCAGTTGGAATATACTTCACGTAATGCATTTTTCATACCTCAAACTCCCTTTATTTCATTCTATATTTTATTTCATGCTGCCTCCAAATGTTTTAGTGTCTATGTAAATGAGCTATTTCTGAGTCCCTCCCACCAGAGGACATAAGAGCCATGCAAACAAGCCAGGGGAGGGGTTTCATCTTATATGAGGTCACATGATTGGGTAAAATTTAATTGGCTTGTTTAAGGCCTGACCAATACACAAAATGGAAACAGGTTAAAAAAAAAAAATAGGGTAATGACTAAATAGTGAATTTTGCATAATAAGTCTCCTTTGATTTCCCTTGACTGGAACATAGGGGTCAGGCCCAAACAATATTACTATGTGCAATGTGAGCTTCTTAATGACATGGTTTTTCAAAGTTGGTATGGAAGAGTGTCCTGCACAAACCCCTGACCTCAAATGGAATGATTCCTCAATGACCTTATGATGTTAACCTTATGATGCCAATCCTCATAGAATATTTCGAAAATGTAGTGGAAACCCTTACCAAAGTGGAAATATAACAGCAAAATTTTTAATCAACCCCATATTAACGCCAATGGATTTGGAAAACCATGCATAAAACGTACACATGGATGTCATGGTCAGGTGTCCACATACGTTTGGCCAAGATAACTTAATTCCCTAATGCACTATATTTACCTAGTAGACGTTTAATCTATACAAAGGTACTGTCAAATTTTTTGCTTCACTATTTCTTTTAGATTTTCACCTCAAATTGGCATCAGATACACCAAATGAGCAGGCCAGGAACTTCTCGGCTGGAGGTATGCTGAAGATTATTTATTTTATTGTTTCTTTATTGTTGTGGAATGACTGCCAAATATCAGTTACCATGTATTAACAGTTACTCTCTATCAGTGTTGGGTGTAACGCGTTACAAAGTGTTGTTTTTGATGTAATAAGTAATCTAATGCGTTAGGTCCGCCATTCGAGTACTCAGTTACTTTTTCAAAAATGTAATCCGTTATTCAGACAATTTATGTAATCCGTGAGCCAGACAGCAGTCATTCCCAATCCATTAGTGTCTGTGTATGTGTGTGTGTGTGAGAAAGTCGTCCTACAAGCCCCGCCCCTGATAACCCCCCCCCCCCCTCTCTGTTTTTCCTGCTGTTATACCCCTATCTCACCTATATGGTTTGGCTATGCGAGGACCAACGCGCGGAAAGATGGAAACCTAATCACAGCAACTCGCGGTGAATCATGATGAACCGTACTTACGGCCACTGCGCGAAACAGCTTAGGCTTTATTATTATTTATATAGGGGTATTAGTAGTTAACAGATTATGGGCCAAACTTCGCTGAGTGATGATGGTAGAATAATTATAAAGGTCTTGACTAAAACAACATGCATGAGAAAGCACAAAGGAGTTTTCATTTTCTGCAATGGAAAAGTACTCGAACTAGTTACTTATATAAAGGAGGTACGCAGTAATGTAACGGATTTCTTTTTGAAGACAGTCATTTTGTAATGTAATTAGTTCCTTTAATAAGTAACATCCCCCAACCGTGCTTTCTATATAAGAATATATAGAATCTATAAATGGCATATATATAAAATATGTATATATAAATGGGTCACATAGTAAAAAAAATAGCATAGATACAGATGTTCATGTGTTTTTATTGTTGTTTGATGTTGTTTCTATGACCAAAGAAATTATAATAATGTGCTGATTTTGATAGTTCTATATTTTTGCGACAACATTCCCATATTCCGATAGTGGTAAAAAGTTACCCTATATAAAAGTAATGATAACTTGATCTTATAACTTAGCTGACATATCAGACAACTCAAATACACAGTTTGAAGTCTGTAGCCTCCCTGTTAATATCATTGACCTATGATTGCCGGCATGTACAGTATATGTGCCACTTGCGTTTTTGGGACGTGCACAGACTTTTTGAGGGGCAATATTATTATTATTATTATTATTATTATTATTATTATTATACCTTTTGATAGACATGGCATGCCTTTTAAAATGTTCATTTAATTTGGTGTAACTTGTGTAACTTTAGCAACTATGGCTTACTTGTGTTTATACAGCCACAAGAACAAAAACACTTTTATTAAACATTTATTAATTGATGTATTTATTTCCCCCTTCCCTTCCTCCTCATTGGCACCTCAGCCAAATAGAGGAAATGGGCAGATTCTGGAGCAACTTTAGCTCTGTTCTATGCATGTCCATGTCTGGTGATGTACTTTATGTCTTTCCAGGGAATGTTTGTTTCATGATTCTTTAATTTCTTTAGATAGTAAAAGCAAGCATGTACCAGTCACCTCACTTCCCCAAATCAGAAGTTGCTCGGCTAGAGGTGTGTAATCTTTCAAACACTGTCAGTAATTCTTGATTTTACTGTTCCACATTTTCGGTGTTGATATAATGTATAATGTAGTTCAATATCTTTCTGTTCTTTTCCTCCCGTAGAGCATCAAATACAATACAAAGACAGACTCTACATTTTCCCCACTGATGAAATGACCTGGAGGTCCAGTAGAGAGAAATGTCAGGAACTAGGGGGAGACCTGGTGATCATCAACAGTAATGAGGAACATGTATGATGCAAGAACAAGAAAAAAATGTATAATATGTTTAGGGTATAATATTTATATTTATAATATGCGTGCTTGATTATCTGTTCTTTAGAAGTTCCTGGTTGGTGCAATGAACAGATTTAGTAATTCTCTTCACTGGATTGGTCTGAGAAAGGTGGGATGGTGGCTATGGGTAGATGAAAGACCTCTCATGAAAAATCTCTCGTAAGATTTTCTCTTTCTTTCTTTCTTTCTTTCTTTCTTTCTTTTTTAAATAAATGTTTTATGGGGTCTTCCTGCACTACTTTATATACACTATACGGTCAAACATGTCCTTGAAAGGAACATGGTACACGCCATCATGGAAAAAGTATCACTAATGATATTAGGACCTTCCAGCAGAATAATGAATCATGCCATACACAAAATTGTTCAGGAATGGTTTAAGAAAAATGAGTTTCAGGTATGGCGGCACGGCGGTGTAGTGGTTAGCACTGTCGCCTTGCACCTCCAGGGTCCGGGTTCGATAGCCAGCCAGGCTTGATTCCCGTCTCTGTGTGCATGGAGTTTGCATGTTCTCCCCGTGCTTGGTGGGTTTCCTTTGGGTACTCCAGTTTCCTCCCACATTCCAAAGACATGT
>JAAGKR010000472.1:83782-176794 GCA_011419295.1 Clarias macrocephalus | reverse complement strand
TGATACATATTGTACTCAATTACTGTTCTGTTGTGATCTATACTTTTACAAGATTTTATTTATTAAAAGGTTATTTTAGAATCTGTGAGGAAAATTTCTAACTTATTAAAACACACATTATATTTGTCAAATGTGTAAAAATACTTATATATATACTTATATATTAAAATTTTTCTATCAAGAAAACCAGCTGAACCAGCAGATTCAGGTCCAGCTTCTTTCCCACCACCATCGCCATGCTAAACTATACACTACACTGTTAAACCTCAAACTTAAACTCCTGACACCTTATTACCTGTAATTCATTCCACAACTCTATTATTCTGTACATTGTATGTATTATTTATATATAATGGTATGTATACAAACTCTTGCACATAATCACTGCTTAGCCTTATAAGCAAATAAGCCAATATAAACTGTATAATTAGCCTTATAAGCAAATATCCACGGTGGTGTAGTGGCTAGCACTCTTGCCGTGCACCTCCAGGGTGCGGGTTCGATTCCTGTCTCTGTGTGCATGTTCCCCCCTGTGCTTGGTGGGTTTCCTCCCACAGTCCAAAGATATGCAGATTAGGCTAATTCGCATTCCTAAATAGTGTGTGAATGAGTGTATGTGTGTACCCTGCGATGGACTGTCCAGGATGTACCCCACCTCATACCCTAAGTCGTTTGAGATAGGCTCCAGGCCCCCTGCGACCCTGAATACAGGAAAAAGTATAGAAGATGAGCGAGTGAGTGAGATATTGTATATAGTAGATGCTAAACTGCATTTTGTTGCTGAGTCGTACTGTGCACAAATCTATCTATATACTGTAGTACAGTACAACTAAAGTAGTGAGCATGACAGAAACTGAAGGAGACCTGGTCAGCAAACCTAAACATTTAAGAGGAACAAATAAGAAGAACTGTTCCCAAATTTCTTAAATGAGGATGTGTGGGATTACCTTGTGATTGCTCAGCTCTGTCATGTAAAATATATTGTATGATATAATTAATAGTTTCTCTACTGTATGTTTTCTTTTTCTTCTTCTTCTTAACTTACATTTGTTATTTATTTTATTTTCACTTATTTTACTTATTAATGTGGTTAATAAATATTACATTTGGCAATTATTACATAGTAGAAGTCTGTCCTGGCTCTAACTTGTTTGGAGACATCTTTACAAAACCTAGGTCAAGCCTACATGTTTGATTAGTGTTGCACTAAAATTGTGGGGCAAAACTTGGTTGGTCTCATCATTAGAGTTTTTGTTTTCTAAACAGGAAATAATTATGATATAAAATAGATTTTTATTTATTCATTTATTTTATAATTATAATATTAATTAGAATTTTTAAAGTTCAGCATAGAACTTATTAATTAAAAGTTTTTTGTCTGTTTGCTGTATACATAGTAAGTTTATATATGGTCAGCTTTATTAAAAGAAATAGCACATTGTAAATTGTTTTTAGCCACCACACCAAAATCTATCTGGCTCACTTACTCATTCTCTATTATGCTTATCATGTACAGGGTTGCGGGAGGCCTGAAGCTTATGCCAGGTGACTCAAGACACTATAGGCCGTGTGCACACTGTCCATTTCAGGGCACAAAAATGCATGTATACAGTACAGGTGCTGGAAATGCTAATGGGAATTTGGGAACACCAGTCAGCATGTCTTTTCTCCGGAGCACCCGGAGAAAACCCACCAAGCATGTGGAGAACATGCAAACTCCATGCACACAGAGATGGGAATCAAACCCAGACCCGGGAGGTGCAAGGCAACAGTGCTAACCATTACACCACCGTGTTGCCTCCATGCTCACCTGTATTACATAAATGAAGCATGTAAACCAACAAGCATCAACATAGATATAAACGTGGTGTCACTGGTGGTTATTTGAATTTCTAATACAATATATGGCCTGGTGGCACAATGGTTTAGTGGTTAGCTCTGTTGCCTTGCACCACCAGTCTCCAGGTTCGATTCCTGCTACTGATTATTTATTTATTGAATTAATTGTGTAACCATGACACAGCAGTTTGCATTGAGATTAGACTATAGACATAAATCATTAAACCACACACTGCCAGTGGTGGTTTTTTAGTGTGTGTGTGTGTGTGTGTGTGAGTACACACATAAAATTACACAAGGCGACAGTGCCAATCACTAAGCCACCGTGCTGCCTTTTTGTGACTACAGAACATTTAATGACCTGATTACTGCGCAGCGCTTCATTGACCCATTCCTAAACTGTTATCTCGCGCGCCCTCTGTCGGAAGATGGAAACACGGAAGTGTTTCGGACAGGGGGGGGGCGTCCCGCAGTTAAAAGCTCAGCGAGTGCAACTGTCGACACTGCCAGCCAGCGGTTCCTGGAGTGAGCAGATCGATTCAAAATGTGGCTCACTGCAGGATTCATCGTTGCAGCCTTGGTCATCGCGTTAATCCTCAAATATGTGTTTGGTACTTCCGGTCCGAGTCCTTTTGGCATCGACACGCGCGAGCCGCTCAAGCCGATCGAGCTGGATAAAAAGACGAGGAATAAAGTGTTGAAACAAGGTGAGTGTGTGAGACAGCGAGTGCTGCGCCGTGATTGACAAGTTCTACACGTTCAAACAGGCCTATAGAAATAGAAAAGTTAAATGTTTATGTTCGGCATACTGCCTGTAATGGTGCATTTTAAAAAAAAATTAAAATTCCATAATCTAAATAAATAAATAAGTCCACATTTCGAAAACTCCAGTGCAATTTACTGTAGCCAGGGGTTGTGAAGCTTTTTTTATTTTATTTATTTTTTAAGTTTATTTATTAGTTCACCAACTCATGCATCTGAGTCTAAATCTGAATAAATGCAGTTATTTAATTCATGCTGGTGAAAACGATACATAATCTATATATGCAAAGTTATAGGAAATTGCCTGACTATCTAATATTCTACAGCTCACTATGGGCTTTAATAAAATGATAAATTATACACTCATCAGCCATAACATTATGACCACCTGTCTACTATTGAGTAGTTTCCCCCTTTGCCACAAAACAGGAACGACGTTGTGTATTCTGACACCTTTCTATCACAACCAGCATTAACCATGTGCATCGATGAGCCGTGACCACCCGTGACCCACACGTTTTCCTTCCTTGGGTCACTTTTGATCGGGCCTGACCACTGCAGAACAGGAACACGCATTTTTGGAGTTTCTCTGACCCAGTCTTCTACCCATTACAATTTGTCAAAGTCACTCAAATCCTTACGCTTGCCGATTTTTTTTTTTTCTGCTTCCAACTCATCAACTTCAGGAACAAAATGTTCACTTGCTGCCTAGTATATCTCATCCATTTGAAGGTACCACTGAAACAAGATATTTTAACTATTTTAACTTCTAGATTATGGGGTCAGAGCGTGTGTCTGATTATGTGGGTTGTTCCTGGCCTGCATGGGTTACGACATTCCAAAAGTGATCCAAGGAATGAAGCTCACTGATGGCGCTCTGATGCAACGGGGAGCGAGGGCTGGCCCATGTAGTCCGATCCAATAGAAGAGCTACTGTAAGTCAAATTGCTGAAAAGATCAATGCTGCTTCACTTCGAAAGTGACTTAAGACAACTAAAAATGACCAGTTAAGACATATCTGTTTCTTTAGTACTTAGGTTAATCACTTGGCTTTAAATGTATTTAGTTAGTAACCTAGTGTAAAGTGTAAGGCTCTATCCAATGATGGAAACTTAAGCACGTTTGTAAGTTGATCTGAATAAGAGCATCTGCCAAATGGCTAAATGTAAAAAGGTGTCAGAACACACAGTGCAGATGTTGTGATGCACAATGAAATATTTTTTCACATATCCCAGTTAGATAGCTGGGGTCGGAGCACAGGGTCAGCCCGCATACAGCGCCCCTGGAGCACGTAGGGTTAAGGGCCTTGCTCAAGGGCACGACAGTGGCAGGTTGGCGGTGCTGGTGCTTGAACCCCCGACCTTCAGGTCAGGAACCCAGAGCCTTAACTGATTGAGCCACCACTGTCTTGACGAGTTATGTGTTGGCCGGGAATCAAGCCCGGGTCAACTGCTTGAAAGGCAGCTATGGCACATTTTTTTGCGGCAAAGGGGGGAACCTACTAAATATTAGGCAGGTGGCCATAATGTTATGGATGATCAGTGTATTCAAGCTAGTGGAAAGAACACAATTTTTATTTGCAAAGTTAGGAAATTGCCTGACAACCTAATATTGTACAGCTCTATGAGCTTTAATAGCAATAAGCCAAGTTATATATGTAGAAAAAGTTCATTTCATACAGATAATACAAAATAAGTTGCTTCCTTTAGCATGAACTCCAATATAAAAAAATCATGCAACTGTTTTTCAAGGGTCATTTATAACCCAGTTCAATGTCAAGTGTACTAGGAAAGCTACTGCATAATAAATAACCCATAAATAACAACAACGAACAAATAAACTGTGCGCTTCATTAATAGGACATGACTGTAGCGGTCACCTGACATCTGAGCTTGGCGAGTTCCTCATTGTGTGTGTGTGTTTGTGAAATCCGGGGCAGTTAAGGCCACGCTACATGACTTTCACAATCTGAAAAGATTCTGAAAAGACTAGGAATATACAGTATCCACTAAACATCTGGCTTTAGACATTCAATTACTGCAGCTGAGGAATCCTACACTACATGACATGTCAGTCTAACCAAGGGCACTTTAACAAACCAAACTCTCACGAGATCAAGAGTAAACTTTCTGGATCATTCCTGGGGATGGTTGAAAGGACGAGACAGGTTGTGCCACTTGACGTCCACCCCTGTTTAGAGACATATTTTCACTTGCACCTCCTTTACACCGCTCTCACACCATCTGTCCTTTCTGTCCATGATTTGTACATTATTCTTCTCAAATGTGCATCCGTTTTTTTTTTTTTTTTTTTCCAGATGAAGGTTCACTACTGATTCTGGTCCTGAGATGTTGCTCATTCTGAGCTGGTATTGTACATACCCCTATGTAGCCTGGCCTGTTTATTTGAGGAGTTTGACCTGCAGTTTCACCTTGTGAAAGTGCAGCAAGAGTCTGAACCTACTGTACTGTATGTCAAGAGCCACCCCACAGATAGTGAAAACTGTAATCCATACCCTGTACGGTATAATCTAATAACTTTCACCGTACATGGCCGAAAACATCCATACATGATAAAAGCATAATAAAGCAAGCATAGATTTCAGCACAGTTTAGATTACAGTACTCCTGGGGTTAGGGTTAGGCCTCCCATCATGTCTTTATATTAAATATAATAAAGTTATTTAGATTATACTAAAGAAATGCGAAGGGATGTTTTACCGCAACAGGCTGCAAAATGCCTAAAGGAACTATTTAAAACAAAAAAAAGTTGGTTGTTTATGTAACTCGGCAGCGACCTCATTTCCCCTCTCGTCTGTTCCATTATACTGTACTGATGCTTCAAGCCTTAGGCTCCCCCCTTTGCCCTACTTCCCTCCCTACCCGCCCCCCAAGTGCTTGCATATGTTTTTGCTTCACTGCTGTTTACTGACTCCTGTATGTTACTGTGTTATTCTGTGCTGCTCCAAAACTGCAATTCCCATTTAGGATTAATAACAAGTTATCTTATCTTATCCTAGTTAGCCTATAATTTTTTATGCCTGTATGATTCATATGTAACGGTGTGGCTTACTAAGTTTTTTTTAAGAGCTAAAAACTTGCCAAAAAACATTTTCAATTACAATATTGTCATGCATCTTTATCATCTTATCTTTAATAATATTCTGATGAAGAATCCCAAATACCCTACGCTGCATTATTTGCCAAAGGCACTGAATGACCACGATGAGTCTCTCTTTATACTAGCATTCGATTGTTTTTGTATGATCATTAACATTAATTGAATTTATCATTATCATTATCATGCCCACCATTTTCTGTGCTTTGTTTATCCATTGTTATAGAAAAAAAAGAAGCTTTTTTAAAAAATTAATATCCCTCAATTGTTCAGGCTCTTGTTTAAGGAAAGTTTTGGAAAATATTCAATTCTGGTTTGCTTATTTTACAACGTTTTAGGCAAACAGTCTCTCCCTAAGCAGCCGTTTGCACAGCAAGGGCCAATCTGTCCTGGGTAATCAGGGAGTCGGAGGCAACTATGCGAAAGGAATACACGGTCATTTCCTAAACAGTAAGGACACAAAGCATGTGTGGCAATCAAAGGGCCAGCAAAGCTTCACCATTTGTGTGTGGTTGTAGTTCCTTGCTCCCAGATGCACTGAATGATTTCTGGCGCATGGGTCGCAGCACAGGGCAACATTCCAGTAATGAAATCCACCCAAAGTCCGACCAAAATATTTTGTCTGTTTGAAGTAGATGTCAAGGCTTAACCCATGAAAAGCTCCAGGTCTTTGGTGCTCATGTAACGTACTGATCAAGTTTTAGATGTAGTTGACCATCCTCATCCCAGGTTCCTAAAGAAATCATTTGTGTCTTGTCTGAATGACTACCAGCCCATTTAACTTGCACCTATCATGACTTGCTTTGCACAGATTGTCATAAAACATATAATCAGCAGTCTTTTTACCACACTGGATCTATTTCAGTATTACTCCTGTCCCAACTGCTTAACAGAGGACACTGCTAGCATCCGCTGTGGTCTTTTCTCACAGGGCAAAAATTATTAAGGCAATTATGTTAGGATGGTGTTCAGCATTCGTCTTAGTCATCCCACAATATGCTAGGTTTGAACACTCTTTACAACTTTAGACCTTCTGCCTAGGAGATCCTAATTTGCTAGGTTTGGCAACATCATGTCTAGCACAACCACAAGGACACCGGCCCTCCTCAGGGGTGTGTGCTCAGCCCACTGCTGTTTACCTTGCTGACTCATGACTTTGCTGCAAAGTACAGTTTAACATCACACCAAGTTTGCTAATGACACCATAGTCGTGAGACCCATCAACAATAATGATAAGTTAGTGTACAGAGAGGGGGCGAATCAGCTCACAGAATGGTGTCAGACATTTAACCCTGTGTGACTCCATTCCTTGGCATACTACACTTTATAAAGACCTTTAAAGAGGACCTACAGTATTATACATATTTAACTTATTTCACTTACTTTATTTCTTTTGTATTTAGACTTTTGTAGAGTTTTGTATATTACTGTAGGTGTTGCATCATGGTCCTAGAGAATGACATTACATTACAGTGCCATACAAGCTTTATAGAAGGCAAAAAAATCTTTGGTCAACTAATAAACTAGTAAAATAGTAAAATTAAGACAATTATGTTAATTATAATGCTTACTAGCCAAGTACTCCTATAGGTGTAAAAATGTCAGAACCCCTCAGTACAGCATAATGTTCTATTCAGATCTAAGATACTGTGTTTGAGTTAAATGTGTAATATAATATAATAACTATGAATCATAGCCATGTTGTTGTTCCTTATAGAGAACTTTCATTATTAAAATTGACATTTCGTTTTGCCATTATTGACAGTCTACTTGTTATTGAATTAATAAGGTTTGTGAGGTGAATGGAATTAATGAGGTGAATTTCTCAAAGCCATTTAGTTTAACCCACCAGTCAGTCATGCTCATAATGAATGAATATTTAAAAAAAAATCTTTTTGCCAAAGCTTCATAGATCAGTATGGGTACCTTGCCACCACTGTCACCTCTAAAAGTTTCTTTTCACATCCACAGGCTTTCTGGCTAGCAGAGTCCCTCAGGACCTTGACGCTATTGTGATCGGCAGTGGTATCGGTGGACTGGGTGTCGCTGTTCTACTCGCCAAGGTTGGAAAGAAGGTCCTGGTGCTGGAGCAACATGATCGTGCAGGAGGATGCTGTCACACCTTCTCTGAGAAAGGCTTTGAGTTTGACGTTGGTGAGAATACCTTTGTGTGGATGGACTCGTCTCTTTAGACATGCCATGCTAATTGTTCTGCAATATTGTACCATTCAAGTATCTATATTTGGAAAAAGAAGAATGAAAAATGTTGTTAACTAATTCATAAGAGAAACCTATGGACAATCAGTAAGCATTTATATTAAAATTAATTGGTAGATTACATGAATATAGTTTTGGTTGTGTGTTCCTAAAACAGATGCTTAAATATGAAAGTGTATTTTTCAATCTAATCACACACAAATACTACTGGGAAAGATCAGTGTTTATGTAACAGTATTTATTAATACATTGCTTCACTCTCCAAAGTGTCTTGTGTTTGGTTGGAAGTTTTTAAATTCATTTAACATACCATAAATGTGTCTTGATGTTTAACGCCTACCCTAATGCTTCTATCGTTATTAAGTTTTCTAATAAACTGGTAAAACCTTATGATTCTGTAAGAAAGTATTATTCCTTCCAGTTAACCATAGTGTTTGACCGAACCCATTCCTGTTTCTGTATCAGGGATCCACTACATTGGTGCTTTAGAGGAGAATGGGCCATTTCTCTGCTTAGTGGATCAGCTGACCAATGGCCAGCTACAGTGGGAACCAATGGAAAACCCCTATGACCAGGTGGTCCTGGGTCCACCGGAGAACAGGCGTACCTACCCTATTTACAGTGGCAAACACCGTTTCCTCCAGGAATTGAAAAAGTGCTTCCCTGGAGAGGAGAAGGCCATCGATGAGTTCATGAGATTGGTTAAGGTGAGTTAAACTGTCACTTTCTGTTTTATGCATCCAAAATACAACAGAGAAGATGAATTACTTAACATGATGGATGTACATTAGGTAAAAAAATGTCGCTCTGTCGGATGAGCCAATGTTGCCCGGTCAGATGATTCTAGGAATGTTGAAGTCAAACTAGGATTTTAACTCGTAAATGAAGACGTGCGATACTTATATTTAGGCATTTGGCAGACGCCCCTTATCCAGAGTGACTTTTTTTTATCTCATTATACAACTGAGCAGTTGAGGGTTAAGACCTTGTTCAAGGGGCCTACAGTGGCTACTTGGTGATCTTGGGTTTGAACCTGGGACCTTTCAAACCATAGTTCAATGCCTTAACCACTGAGCTACCCGAAAACTTAAAGCAAAGTACACTGATGAGACTCTTAGCTGCAGTGAAAGGTTTGAATGGTTTTTCACGGGAAAGTTTTAAAGAAGGGTGTAGTTGTTCCAGTAAATGTTCAGAATAAAAAACAGCCTGGATCTGATGTAACATGACCAAGCACGACCTCATACTGCACACCGCACCAGTTGCAGATTACAGGAACCCGGCTGGGAGTTATCGCCACATCTCCCACCCAGTCCTGACCTCACTCCAAGGCACTTCCACATGTCTGCACCATTAAAGGAGTTCTTGGGAGGCCAGCATTTCAATCCATTTCGAACTTAAAAAATATTTTTTTAAGAATTGATTTTGTAGTCAGTGTGGCAATACATGAATTGGCTTTATTACCTACAGTATTAGCAGAGGATTGCCAGAGGATATTGCATAATGGTGTGAAAGTTACATAACGTATAATGTTAAATCTGGCAGGCTGTTGGCTTTTTTATTTAGGTAATAATGTTGGGCAACGTGAAACCAGCAAAATAAAGATACGGTTTGTCTTTTAGTGTACTGGCTATAAACTAACGCAAGGAAAGACATTATGACATGAAGTTGGTTCGGCTTCACACATGGTATTACATTATCATAAATAACAACAGTGCTAGATCAATATATTTTAAATATTTGCTTTACTAAGGGTGTACACATTTTACTTCCTTATCCTAACCTCTGCATGTATGTGGTGTCTTTTCTTGTCTGACATTGTTCAGCTATTATAAATAGAATAGAAACTATTCACCAGTGAAAATCAGTGTTTTGCAGTGAGGATGAAAGGGTTTGCATGTTGCATAAAATATGAGAAGTGTATAACCCAAAAATCCAGTCTTGCTTTTGATAACTGCCTGTGGTCATGCTGTTTCACTGACTTCCCCTCTTACATTACAACATTACCACAGAGTTGGAATCAAAGTCTTAACTGGTATGTTTTTTATCCCTCCAAAATACAACAGAGATGAAGAATTACTTAATGTGACTGATGTATATTACTTTATTGGATGTTATGGGTGTTCAAGTCAAACCGAGACTTGAGAAAATAATTATCAGGCATAAAACCAACTGACATTTATAGACTTTAAGCACAATACAGTGATGAGTCTCTTAGCCACAATAAAACATCTGAATGGGGCAAACGTTTTAAAGAAGGCTGTACATCTGTCAGTGACGATCTCAGACGAGGTGGTGGCTCGGAGCCCACTGCAGTCGATCCCATAAGTGTTCCGTGAGTGGAATGCTATCAAGAAAAAAAATGGTCTGGTGTGATCGCCAAAGGCTTTCTGATTTTGCATAACAATTCACAACTTCATACTGCCCACTGCACCACTTGCATATTACAGGAACATCCCCCCATACAGCCCTAACTTCGCTCCAAGCCATTTCTATAAAAGGAGTTCCTTTTCAGAAGTCCAATCAGGCAGTCCAATCATGGCTTCAGTTTACCGAGAAAATTTTCTACCTTGATAGCGTCTATGTAAACATTAGTGAAATGCTGGGATAAGTGCATTACTATAACAGGGATTATATAGAACAATAAAGGGAGTTTTTACTCTCACAACTGTGTTCTGTTATTCTGCACGACTGGTTTAACTTGAACACCCCTCATACAAATAGCTGTAATAACTACAGTATGAGCACAGTGCTACCAGACGACATGGCGTGACCTGGTGTAATGTCTGCTACTGAAATGGTGTGAAAGGTCATGAGACTTATCACTGTATCTGGCAGGATGTTGACTTTTTTATTTAGGGAGTGACATGTTGGGCAACATGCAACGGCAAAATAAAGATAAGGTTTCTTTTTAGTGTACCGACTATTTGTGTCCAGTTAGCTTAAAAACTACGGCAAGGAAAGACATTATGACATGAAGTGGGCACTTGCATGTCCATCAAACGACTGGTCAAATATTTGACTATGTCAGCTATTGTAGTGTCAGTGTTTTGTAGTGAGGATGAAAGGGTTCACTTATTGCATGAAATACTAATACTGCTTTTACTAACTTCCTAAGATCACGCTGTGCTCCACTGACCTCTCCCTTACATTCCCACATAACCACAGAGTAGGAATCAAAGTCTAATGATTGCGTTGCAATTTTAATTCATTTATTAGGGATGTGGTTCTGGTTAATACTAATTGATAGGTTTGGGTGTTTGTTTTTAAAATTCTAGACTACTAGCATAAGTACCCATCGTTGAGGGGTAAGGAGTTTGTAGAAATAATTAAAAAGTAATAGCAAAAAATAAGCTGATCAGCATCTGGACCATAACTGCTCATAAACTTCTCTTCTACTCAACATTTTGATTACATTTATGGATGTTTATGCAGGTTTAACTTCAGGGAAATACCTAAGAACTGAAAAAGTTTCATTCAATTCTGTCCAGCCAGTTTTGCGAGATGCTGTGACAAAATCTGTATGGACAGACATACATTCATGCAGACAGACGTACAAACATACAGACAAAATGTTTGCATCCTCCAGGGTATGAAAGAGCAAAGTTCTGACCAATGTACAGTACAGTACAGTACAGACAACCTTTCTTTTATTTATTTAACCCTAGATAAATTTCTACCATGGTTGAGATGTCTCATGTCATTTGTCAGGAGGTGCTGATTAATTCTCATTAACAGCAGCTTTTATAATATAGAGCTTTTGCACTGCATGCTGATAAACAGCTTCCGGTGTAATGTCCTGTCCAGAAATGTGGCTATAACGTGTGGATGATGATGCTGCTGAAGCTGCTCCCACTTCCAGTGGCCAAGTTCCTGGTTTGGACAGGGATCGTTAATCGCCTGTCCTACTTCTTCTACTATGGTTCACGCTGCCTGGCTGACGTGGTGAACAGCCTCACAGAGAATAAAGATCTCAGGGCTGTGCTCTGCTACATCTTCGGCACCTACGGTGAGATCACACAGCTAGTGACCCAATCTGTTTTTGTTTTTTTTTAGATAGATTGTAAAAATAAAAGCTTAACAGTGCCAAGTATGGCAAAGAAATTGCTGTACATAGGAAAATAAATGTTTGCTGTTTTTTTTTTTTTTTTTGGTTTTTGTAGGAAACCCCCCCAAAGAAGCCAGTTTCTCCATGCAGAGTTTGTTGTTGTGCCACTATATGACCGGTGCCTGGTACCCTAAAGGAGGTGCCAGTCAGATCGCCTATAACATGATCCCAATCATTGAGAAGGCAGGAGGAGCCGTGCTTGTCAGAGCACCAGTCAATCGCATCCTGCTCAATGCCGCCAATGAGGCTATAGGTAATATCAAAATGTCTTATAAAAATACCACTGCGCCACTCGGAGGCCCAAAGTACATGTAAAGTGTTCGCCCTATCATCCGGAGACTGTGAGTTTGATTCCCGGGTGATGCTGTAGCCTCCCGCAGTTGGAGGTCTAGAGAGAGCTGATTGGCCGAGGAACTTCGTGCTCCCACATTAATCACGGCTCTACAGCCAATCAGGGGCGTCTGTGAGCTCACGCAAGCGGAAGGAGCGGATAGCGCTGTCCTCCGAGTGTGTTACGTCGCCCCCAGCGGTGCGTGAGTGAGCGGTTCGAAAAGATGCGGTCGGCTGGCGTCACGTGGTTCAGAGGAAACGCGTGATAGTCTTTGCCTTCCCAACTGAATGGTAGTAGTAGCCTTAATGTGTGAGCGCCCCTAGTGACGGGGAGGAATTGGAAACGACTAAATTGGGGAGAAAATGTGGGAAAAATTCCCCCCAAAAATGTCTTATTAGCTCTGGAACTTCCACAAACCTTAAAATCTTGAAATAATTTTTTTTTTTATCCATTTCTGATGAGAAAACAATTAAATTTGAAATCCTGATGAGATTTTCATGTGTTTCACATGGGGCACCCAAAAGATTTGCGCTCTCCAAAACCAAGCTGTTGTAACCATAACTACTGTAGCTATCTTTATCACAGGACTTTTTTCCCACATTAGCACATTTATTACATGTTTGTTTTAATTTCTCTACGTTCTTATTGTGTAATTATTCATAATCTGGCCTCACAAAGGAAATAACCGGTTTCGTTTTGACCATAGTTTCTCTCAAGATTTATTTTTTGCTCATGTCATCCCAGGAAATGATTTGCTTACCTGTGCATTAGAAATCTATATCTACTGTACAGTGATGGCCAAAAGTATTAATGCAACATACAGTATGTATGCCATGTATTGTAAATCTCCCTGTGCAAAAAACAGGTGACTTGAGTAATTACTACTAGGATTTCTGATTGAACAATTGGGCTAATTTACTGAGAAAATAGTGAAAAACTGCGTATGTGGGAATGGTATTCAGCATCTGGAGCCATGAGTCATCTCCAGATCTACTGTAAACCCAACGGCAAACAGTTGCACAATGGTGAAGAAGGCAGTAACCGTTAAGAACCCATCTTCTGCACATGACTTTCATGACTAACAAAGCAGGCATGGATCGAGCAAGTCATAACAGAGTACTGTAGATGTCCTTTTAATTCTATTCCCGGCTGGTTCTGGATCCAGCAGGTTCTGAAGAATAAAGGCGTTCATACTAAATACTGAATATTGTATAGCAATTGCATTCCATGACATAACTAATTATTCTTACTATCTTGATTGTCATTATAAAAAAAAAAAAAATTGAGAACATTATTAAAAGATTGAATTTCACTTTTGGCCACCACTGTACAGTACAGTATATCCAAAGTTGCCTTGTCACTAAAATGTCATTAAATTTCCTCATCTTTAATTTAGATGGTAATAAAAGGAATTATAGCCTTAATCAGCCATAAAATTAATTTCATTTCAGCATTTAATTGATTTATGTGGTACGTTGGGATTGCAGGGGTGAGTGTAATGAAGGGGCAAGAAGAGGTCCATGTGCACGCTCCCATCGTGATCTCAGATGCAGGAATCTTCAACACCTACCAGCAGCTCCTTCCTAAAGAGGTGCAGGCTTGGCCAGGTGAGGTGGAGACAGTAGGAATGCAGAGGGGCAAATAAAAATGGCAACCACTTTCACATGCAGGGTGTGGTTGAAGGGCTGGAGGTAGGAGTTAATAGGCGGATAATTTGTTGTTTCTTTTTTTATTCTGATGATCCGTATGATCTAAAAGTTTTCCCCAGGCAACCATACAACTCTGACTGTCTCCAGAAAAAAAGAAAGTGAATATTCAAATGAAGAAATGTTTAGTTGGAACAAAACCACATGTGGCAATCCTTCTGAATTCACACTGTTGCTAGATCTGACGTCTGTGGTTGTGTGAACAAAATTGTGTATGGAGGGTGACACAAATGCATTACAATTGTGTCTTATAATGTAGCATATATAAATTATTTCCTGTTTACTGGTTAATAATTCTAAACTGTAACAGCTGTAGTTTTTACTTTTGCATTGTAACCGGTGTGTGAGTGTGATTGTGTACATGCTGCTGTTTGTGACAGAGATCCAGAAGCAGCTAAGCATGCTGAAGCGTGGAGAAGCTGGCCTCAGCGTCTTTTTAGGTCTGAATGGGACAAAAGAAGAGCTGGGACTGAGAGCCTGCAACTACTGGTTCTTCTCTGAGAATAACGTCGACGAGCTGTGAGTGACTTTATATAGTGTACACCGCAACGTCCTGTGTTAGTCCTGTGTTAGTCCTGTGTTAGTCCTGTGTTAGTCCTGTGTTAGTCCTGTGTTAGTCCTGTGTTAGGCCACCATATACTGTATGATTATGAAGAGCATCTTTTCCCCAAGCATTTGTTGATAGATATGTATAGCAATGTGTGTTTTTTTTTTTTTTTCTTTTCCTCCAGGTATAACGATTATTTTACAGGAGAGAGGGAGGAGTCAGTGAAAAGCTTACCTCTGATTTATGTTGCCTCACCATCTGCCAAAGATCCCACCTGGGAGCAGAGAAGCCCAGGTAAAAAAAAAGAAAAAAAGGATGATTAGATAAGGTGCTAAAAGAGAAGTAGAAAGTAGAATAAATAACAGGATTAAATAATCCTGTTATTTAATGGTACAAGTCTAATTTTCCCCCAATAGGTGGTTAGCCAATGGAAAAACATCAGCTGAAGGTGAAAGATTTGGGTAATTTAATGAGGTTTTGGCTTTTTTTCAGTCAATCGCTTATCGTCTATACCGCTTTAGACAGGCTCGTGAGGAGCCTGGAGCCTATCCCAGGAGACTTGGGGCACAGGTGCCAATCCATCCCAGGGCACACACACTATCATGCACTCAGTCACACACTACAGGCAATTTTGGGAACGCCAGATAGCCTAATCTGCATGTCTTTGGACTAAATGGTTTTCTCCAGGTAATCCGGTTTCCTATCAAGCACGGGGAGAACATGCTAACTCCATGCACAAAAAGGCAGGAATCGGACCCGTACCCTAGAGGTGCAAGGCTAACCACCGCTAACCACTAAGCCACCGTGCCGCCTAAAGCCAGAAATCTGTCTTGCAAATCTTTTTTACAGACAGTAGGAGAGCAGGCAGATAATGCTCAAGTGTGCAGTTAACATCACTTTGTAAAAAGTAATGTACAGTAACTTATGTGGCTTGTGTTGATTTGACTAAATGTTTGTTTCTACTGGTTTGTTGCAGTCTTTACCCTTGTAATTGAACAATTACTGTACAGTACCAAGTTCTTTGCAGGGTACAACCTTACACGTGTTGCTATTACTGTTAGCATGCTCTAATGCTTAAAACAGCATTAAGACTGTATTTAGCACAACTCATCTGTAGGTGTGCGCTGGTGATCATTAAAAAAAAATCGATATAAGGGACACCACTAACATTTAAACATTGGTTTTAACAGTTACAAAAGAGAGGTCAATATACAGTATGAGGGGTGTTTATGTCAAACTGGTACTTATGAGGAAATTTCTTGTACTGTAAATAAAGGTGTAAAATCGATTTCGAACACAGTACATAATGAGACTCTTACTCGCAGTAAGAGTAGCACCTTTGAATAGGGCAAACTTTTTACAAAAGGCCATACGTCCATAAATGGTCATTAACCCGGTCAGGGTGGCTCGGCATCTACTTCAGCCATTCAGCCTGATTCTTACAAATCAATAGATAACTCGTCACCAGTAGCATGGTGAGGTAGTGGTTAGCATCGTAGTGGCCTCGCACCTTCAAAGTCGGGTCACGATTCCCGCCTGTGTGCATGGAGTTTGCATGTTCTCCCCATGCTTGGTGGGTTTCCTCCAGTTATTCCGGTTTTCTCCCGCAGTACAAAGACGTGCAGGTTAGGCTAATTGGCGTTCCCACATTGCCTGTAGTATATGAATGTATGTGTTCAAGTGTGCCCTGTGATGGATTGGCACCCTGTCCAGAGTGTATCACGCCTTGTGGCCTGAGTCCCAGGGGATAGGCTCGACGCCTCCTGCAACCCTATAATGAATAAATTAACTTGTCGGCAACTTGCAGAAGAGACATTTTTCTGTGAGAACTGAACGCAAAATCAGTCACCAACACCACTTGCACGTTACAGGTAATAACTCAGCTGGGAGTTATTGCCACATCCCCCGTACAGTCCTGACCTTGCACCAAGCCATTTCCACTTGTTTGGGCTACTAAAGGAAATCCCGGGAAGCTAGGGTTTCAGACTTGAAGCAAGCAGTGTTGTGTTATTCTGCACAATCAGAAGTCCCGGGTTGACGTGAACGCCTGTCGTACTGTAAATAACCTTTCCTTCCATTCAGTTGCGATAAGCTGTAAAGACTTCTGGTCTAATTTCAGTAATTAAACAACTGTTTCGTTAATTGGTTTATGTAGGAGTAGGAGTGCTGGAGGACAAGGTACATTTTTTACTCTTCATAACCTAAGTATAACATCCAAAATAACTGGGGATTTTTTATAATTATTTTTTATAATTATTTTTTTATAATTTTTATTAATATATATATATATATATATATATATATATATATATATATATATATAAATTTTTATTTATTTATTTATTTTTTGTCAGGCTGTTCCCTGGCTTGCACAAAACAATTTCCTTCTCATGTAATTCCCACCGGGGTAAATTTTTATTAACAACAGAATAGTGATGAAATCCGTATCTTGTGCAGGTAAATCCACCCTGACTGTGGTCAGCTTTGCCCCATACTCATGGTTTGAGGAGTGGAAAGATGACAAAGTCAAAAATAGAGGGACCGATTATAAAGAACTTAAGACGACCATCATCGACTCTGTTTTGGAAAAGGTAACTCAGGTGTTCCCCAAGATCAAAGACAAGGTATGGACTTTCTTGGAAGTTCTTTAAAATTTTCCGTTTGCAATAATATCTGTTTCTGAACCTCAGCAGCTTGTTGTGATTTAGGAAGCTTCTCGTTGTGACTGTCATTAACTTCTTCCATCTGTCTCTTTTTTTCTTCATTCTCTCTTCCTCTCCCCCTGTGCAGATAGAGTACATGGACGCCGGCACTCCCATCACTAATCAACACTATTTAGCAGCTTCTAAAGGAGAGATCTATGGAGCTGACCATGGCACCTGGCGCTTTACTCCGGATGTCTGTGTCAACATCAGACCACAAACATCAGTCAAAAACCTCTTCCTCACAGGTGTGTATGTATTTGTGTGTGTGTTGCATGAGTTAATTGGTCCTCTGGTATCCGGCTTATTTTCTGTCCATGTGCATTTTTTTTCTCAGGCCAAGATGTGTTTTTGTGTGGTTTTGCTGGGGCCATCGCCGGAGCCATGGTCTGCGGCTCTGCCATTCTCAACCGCAACCTTTACGTAGATGTTGAAGCACTTCGAAAGAAACTTAAACATGACAACACTAAGAAAGTCCAGTAACCATTAAGACTTGTGCTCATCCCGAGCTGATTCCAGTACCAGCACGATAAACACATTACAAATTACCATTTAAACAAGAAAATGCATGGAACATAATCCTCCAACATAAATCTGCTTCATCAATCTCTGTTTTCAATAATATGTAACTACCAATCCATTTACATGGAAATTAGATTGTGAAAAGATAAAAGAAAGCTTGTTTCAGTACTCCAGATCTGTATTTTAACATGCTGTGGATGTTTGTATGAAGATTAACATGGCACTTTTCAAAATTTTCAAAACAATGTAAAGCATCGTCCACATCTATAAGTCAGTGAATCAAAAGATGTATTTGACATTAATAAGATGTGTGCGATTCCTTTCAAAGCAAATTTCTATTAAAGTACCGTCATTTATTTGTTTTCCATACCGCTTGTTATGTGTTTGCGTCCTGGGCACCTCAAGCCTATCCCAGGGAATAAAACAAGCCACTGAACAGCATGGATGGGGTTCCAATCCATCACAGGGCACAGAACCCATAACATACTGTATGCAAAAGATACCAGTTTGCACATTATACTGTATTAACACATTATTAAACGTAGAAGGTACCAACAATTTTATGGAAGAATTGTGGTTGGAAAAAAAATCATGAATGGAGATCACTTATGTAAAAACATTTGGTAAAGTTGCAGTAAACAGTTAAAACCATAGCTATGTTTAATAATAAAAAATCAGCACATTTTCATACACACACAGTGTGATGAGGACTGGGCCAAACAGCCGTGTGTACATAAGAAAACTACTTGTCGGTGTGACCAATCAGAAGAAGATAGTTTTTCACATCAGTGTCATATTCCAGAGTGGTTCTGTCCAGCATATTGTGTGCTGTAACCAAAGCTAAAGGTGATGCTGGACTTTTAAATTGGCATAACACAACATTACCTGCACAGTTACAGAGTTAACCACTATGCCACTGTGCCGCCTAAGAAAATTACATTGGTTTTCATAATTATAAGTATAAAAAAACTGAATGACATTAAAAGTACAAGGGATCAATACACTGTCTAATGCATTATAAATTGTATGTCATAAAGGATGCTGGTACCATTTCGCTGTGTCCGATCCAACAATTAATTATAGAAAATAAATATGCATAAATGCAAATAAAAAATGATACAAACCTGCACAATAGGCTGTGACCAAGTAAAAAAATTCTCATTTGTGAGATGGGACACTTGCCATCAGCAAATCTGCTGCTTTGGGTAGCTGGTGCTATTTCAGTCTAATTTAAAAGGGTAAAAATCAACAGCACAATAAGGAGCACATTTCACAGTTGTATCTTACCTTCGTTGTAGAGCTAATGGCACTTTAACCTAACATCGTCCTGTGGCTTGTTTTTCCCACCAGATTAAACACAGTTTATATGAGAGGGAGTAGTCAGTAAAAGGCATTCCTCTGCTTTTTTTTTTTTTTTTTCACCTCACTAACTGCCAAAGATCGAGGAGAAGGCCAACAGACTGATAAGTTGTGCTGTGAAATTCAATTACTTGTAGCACCGCCATTCTCAACCGCAATGTTTACATAGATGCCGAAGTACTTAGAAAGAACCTCAAACATGACACCTTGTGTAAAATTTATGTAACCATTATTTCTTTCTCTGATCCCCAACTGATTCCAGTACCAGCATGAAGACACATTACAAACCGTTTAAGCACATAAATGAATGACATTGTCTTTCCATAATCATCTGTAAATTAATATCTGCTTTTGTGTCATTTGCTGCACATTTTTCAGTCAGTGAACTTGATTATCAGCAGACAAAAATGAACACATCTACAGTTTTTCAGCTTTAAAATACCCAACAGGCAATTAAAAATAATTTTGTGAACCACAAGAGGTCACCCTTCTCTCTTTCATTCCTCCCATACTGTACATCAATAGCTATACATATAATAAAACTGTAAAGTCACATGTCATTGAAGATATTTGAGAAAAAATTATTTGGGTGGATGTAAGAGTAATAGAAACACATCAAGATGGTTTTTGGAATTTCCCCCCGTCTGTTTGCGCATGCATCACGTAAAAACTACTGGACAAATTTTTCACAGGTATATTTGGAAGAGCTTGAGGTAATATATAGGCTTCATTTCATCGCAATTGACCTACGGGAAGAGAAGATGTACTACTTTGAATTTTAAATGGAAAACGCCTGTATATTATAAAAAAACATTGACCTTGAAAATAATCATTAGTTCATCTCAAAATTCAACAGATGGCGCTGTACATTTTTAAAACGTATAAGCGCGCTTATGATTGTGCAATTAAATTGCCAGTGTCCAAAGTCGCAGACACATCTACAGTAGTATAAAATAAAATGAAATAGAATAAAAGTAAATAAAAGACCATGCAAATAGAGCTGATTGTGTCAACCTCTAAAATTTGGACAACCTCCTGGATCACAACCAGACAAGATACAGTACAAGGCTGGAAGTCAATGGAAACTGCCTTTTTGTATCCACTTGCAATTCCTTCATCAAACAAGGATTTAACCAAAAAGGTGTTTCTACTCTTGCTGAATGTAGATTTTACCTTCACAGAGAACTTTGTTTTATTTTACGTTACATTTACTACAGGAGTTCTCCAAGGGGCGGCATAATGGTGGGTGTAGTGGTTAGCAATGTTGCCTTGCACATCCAGGGTCTGGGTTAAATTCCTGACAGGGTCAAATCCTGTCCAGGTGTGCATGGAGTTTGCATGTTTTCCCTGTGCTGGTTGGATTCCCTTCAGGTACTCTGGTTTCCTCCCAAAGACCTGCAAATTAGGCTAATTGGCGTTCTCAGATTGCCCATAGTGTGGAAATGGGTGCTTGAGTGTGTGTATGTGTCAGTGCCCTGTGATGGATTGGCAACCTTTCCAGGGTGTACCCCGCCTTGTGCCCTAAGTCTCCTGGGATAGGCTCCAGCCCCCCTGAGACAGGTTAAAGAGGTATAGACAATGAGAGAGAGAGAGTTAGGGGTTCCCCAAGGCTTGGCTTTTAGTCCTTCTTAATTCACCTAATTTTCTTAATATACCTCATATAACTCAGGTCCGTGAACAGAACTACAAATTCACTTTTCTTTTTCTTCATCCTTCACCCAGATCTCATACACGATATCTAACTGGTTCGCTGAATAGTACCTATCATTTGAAATAAAACATTGACCAAGACAGACAAATAACCTCTATCATAAATTATAATAATATTCAAATAATTACTAAATTCCCTCCTAATTCATTCAAAATGCCTAACTTTTCTGATCACATTACACTCCTAGATCCATCAGTCTTCTTCACAACATCAGAAGAGAACAAACTTTACTGATTTATAATGTCTGTCTGGAAATTGGTTGCCAGAGATTAGTTGTTTCTTGTTAATCTCTGCTCAACTAACTTACTCCCACTAAATTCTATCTTCTGGTAGGGGATAAATATGAAGCTGGCAACCCTTGTCTAAAGCAGTGATGGGAAACTTTCTGGCTTACTGTGGATGTGTTTTTCTTATTAGCACACATTTTCAACATTTCGATTGAAACTAAGCCAAAGGTATGTGTTTTTAGCTCGTGGATTTATTTGGCAGTCATTATATAGTTATCAAACAGACGATGTTTGAATATTGACATGTGTAATTTAATAATATCTAAAACTACATTTTTTCTAGTTTGAATTGCCATACATTTTATTAATTCAACACGCTTCAGTATTTCATTTCTGTATTTACATACAAATCCCTTGCTAAATTTTGAACGTTTGCAGGAATTATGATATATTTTTTTCAAGGGAAAATATGACTAACTTATTCACTTTCTGGATAAATCCCTAGCCACGCCCCATCGTGTCACGTGACCAAATCCACTAACGCTTGTTATCCGTCTCCTCTTTTTCAGCTTCTTCTACTTTATTTGTTCTTATTTATTATTTCTTGTGTATTATATGATTTACAGAAATATGGGTGATCCCACTCGGGAGAATTTAAATTATGAAATATTAGCGGAAATTGCCGAGGGTGCCTACGGAAAAGTGTACAAAGCGAGGGAGCTCGGTGACAAACAGCGCCTCGTAGCGGTGAAGAGGTTCAACATCAGCGGAGACCCGGATGGTGGCATACCTCAGTACATGATCCGCGAGGTGGCGCTGTTGAGAAAAATCGAATATTTCAACCACCCAAATGTAGTGAAGTAAGCAAAGCTTTGTAGGCACCCTGTTCATTTACAATTAAGGACCACGAGAGGGCGCACAGTGACTGCTTTAATGTGCATTAAATTGATTATCATGGTTGCCAGATAGGGAAAAATTATGCACCATATCATAATGGTTTGTGTGAATGTCATTTATACCTTGTAACACTTTAAAACCTGTTTTAGGTAACATCCTCATTTTTTCCCCAGTATTTAATGACTTTTTTTTTGCTATATTTTGCTTCAGTTTTGTTATATAATATCAGCATTTTTTATTTTTATAATATCAAGACTGACCAACATATCAGTAGTCTTTAAGTTTACTCATCTTCTATACCGCTTTAATCTGTATGCAGGGTCGCGGGTTGATGGGGTACCAACGTATCACCGGTCATACACACATACACACACTGCGGGCAATTTAGGAATGCCTATTAATCTAATCTGCATGTCTTTGGATTGTGGGAGGAAACCAAGAGAACCCAAAGGGAAAAGCCAATGCATACATACCCCAAGGCGGGAATCGAACCCGGACCCTGGAGGTGCAAGGCGGCGGTGCCAACCACTAAGCCACTGTCTAGTCGCCTAGTCTTTAAGATTTTTATCAGAATTTTTAAAACTACCAGAACTTTTTTACTAACTAGTCAGCCATCAATATAAATGTTATAAGATCAAAAATGACGGTCTAATGGTTTCATTGATTCAAATTGAATAAATTATTTATTTTCAGGTTAAACTTTTGTGTATACTTTTGTGCAGCTTCCAAGTGACCTTACCAATCAAGATGACAATGTAACTGAAAAAAAAAAAGAATGAAAGAATTTTAAGGACCTTTAGATGATATAATTCCTCGTATGTGACGTATGTAATAATCCAAACAGCAGTTGTATAAATGTAGACAGTACTATAGATGAATAAAAGAAAAATCCTGTTGGGTATTGTCTTTCTGAAGGTTGTTAGATGTGTCAGCTAGTCTGAGGAAACCGGGTTTGGACCTGACGCTGGTGTTTGAGTACATCGATCAGGATCTGTCCTCTTTTCTCAGCACAGTGCCTGTGCACGGGCTGGACAGAGACAAAATAAAGGTAAGAGAATCTCCTACATTCAGAAAACTAAAGAACGTGTTGAGATCGTTTGCACGTTCCACGTTCCCCATATTTTAGAAATGTGTTAAATTCCTCTTCATTTTCTCCTAAGGGTGTGCAAGTTGATTGAGAACTAGTGATGGGAAGTTTGAATCCTTTTATGTTTGAATCATCAATTGCAAGTGGAGTTCTTTTGATCAGAAATAAAATTAAATGTTACATTTTCAATAAACAGACACAAAACACAACTTTAAGCTATAGTTCCAATAATGAAAATATTACAATGCAGCTGTTATGATAAACAGAATGAGCAGCTCACCATCATATCTTCTAGTCTGAGTCATTCGTTCTTTTGAATCTACTCCATTGCATAGCATCTATGGGAGTCAGGTGATAAAAGAACGAATGATTCGGACCAAAGACTCAAAGGTAACTACTCATTTCTGTTTCCTGTACATAACCTACGGAGGTTTTGCGATGCTTTGCGCATGGGCGCCAAATAGAAAATGAACGAATGACTATCGGAGACTACTTGTTCATTTGAGTCACATTAAAGATCTGTTCAAAAAGAACGAATCATTCATGAATGACCCATTACTATCGAGAACCCTTACATTATCCCTCATCTCAAGGCCTGTTCTCTTTGCTCTGTCCTTTTGTACATGTCCTTGTAGGATGTGATGCGGCAGCTGCTCAAAGGTCTCGACTTCCTCCACACTAACACCGTCGTGCACCGTGACCTGAAGCCTGGTAACGTGTTGCTGAGCAGTCGCGGCGAGTTGAAAATTGCAGACTTCGGCTTGGCTAGGCTCTACACTAACTTTATCGCCCTGACACCCTGCGTACGTACAGTATATACCACGTCCTTTAAGCATTTTACAGTGTACAATTGGTATTTTTGGTCTGTCCACAAGGAGCACATGGAGAACATGCAAACTCCATGCATGCAGACCCTGAGGCGGGAATCGAACCCCGACCCTGGAGTAGCAAGGCAACAGTGATAAACACAAACCCAACATACTTCCACAGTGTACAATACCATATTTGTCTTCACTTGTGTGCAGATAGTGACTCTGTGGTACAGGGCTCCTGAGGTGTTGCTCTGTTCAGGGTACATGTCCTCGGTGGATATCTGGAGCGCTGGGTGCATCTTTGCAGAGCTCTTCCTGCTAAAGTGGGTGCACGCAGTGACACAGTGCCCCCTGTTGTTTTGTTCTTGGACTGATGACTTCTTCCTCTTTTTTTTTTTGTCATACAGACCTTTGTTCCAGGGATACACAGAGATCCAGCAGCTTCAGAAGATCTTTGAGTCAGTACAGGTTTGACGTTTATCTAATCATTCAATTGATAATAAAATCAATCACACACTCACACCAAAAAAGTTTTTTTTTTTTGATTTAGATTTTAAATCTTGTCTTTGTGCCTTACCATGTATGCTTAAAGGGTGATTGAATTACCTGGTAAAGAGGACTGGCCGAAAGAAAGTCCCATCCGGTATAATCAGGCCTGGGCTAGACGAGACACCACCACACAGCTGCTGCCGAGCCTGACTGCAGAGGAGAACAACCTGCTCAACGTGAGGGTTTTCCTTAGCCGTATACAGGATAAGTCGCGTACTGTCTATCCTATGAGGGGCTGTTCAAGTCAAACTTGAAAGTTGAGTGGTGAAATATATCGATTGTGAGTTGACTCAAATATAAAAAAGATTTCTTCATTCTGTCCTCCACGCAGCAATGCCTGGCCTTCAATCCAACTCGGCGCATTTCTGCTTATCGAGCTTTAGCCCATCCTTTCTTAGCTGGTTCTTAACCTTTAAACATGAAGAAGACATGAAGAAACAGTAAAAGAGAGAGAGGGGTCCGTGATGGAGGCAATTGGATTTGACTTGAGCCACCACTAACACACCTGGTTGGGGGTGTGCGGTTATGGAGAAGTCATCAACGTTAAGGTGTTGCGATATGTACGTCAAGTGGTGTAATTGTTCCCAACTGTGGTATATGCTGTCTCAAATTCCTCTCCTGCAATTTATACATGTTTTGATTTATTACAGAACAATACATCATACATTTTCATCAGTTTATACAGTAGCTGTGTACCAAGTTAGTTCCTGTTATCACTCATTGGTACCTACTGTATAAACTTTTGAAGTTTTTTTTTTTTGGCGTATTTGCCATGCATTTTTGTTTGTTACTATAAAAAAATTAAATGTGTATTTAAGTGAAGGTTTGGCTCTATATAGTGTTACTGCTACAACCCGGGATATTTAAGCAGCAAAGCAGAAACATAGCTTTTGATGAAAATTTAAAAGTCCTTGGTGATGTTTTTGTTGTTGTTCCAGCACTTTACTTATTTAATAGAAACATCGAATGAAGGTTTGATTTAGTTTCTCACTTTTGTGATGTGTTTTGTTTATTTTTTATATATATATACTGAATTGATTTCTTGTTATTTTTTTTGCAAATCAAACGGTTGCAACATTTAAAAGGAGAAGTGGTGCGTATTAATAGCCTGTTATGTAATAGTCACAGGTTTTCGTTTGTACATCACCGAAACAAGAAAGAAGTCACACGTACTGTGTTGGACTGTATATGTCTGATCTTACAGGATTTCCACACAAATTTAATATGCAAATGAAATTATTGACACTTTATTTTAAAAAAATAGCCAGGCAATTATAATTCTTCTTTTTTATGTCCGTGCATGCATTATGGTTACTTATGGTATACTGCAAGGACTGAAAATGAAAAAACATTAAGGTTATAGCAGAAACTCTGCACTATATACAAATATAGTATTATGCAAGTGTAAAGGTTTGTGTTTGTTTTGTGTTATCAAATGCCCATGTCATGTTGCTGAACTGGAACTGGAAACAAGTTCAGGTCTCATACCTTTTACCACAGTAACTGTCAAAGAAAGCAACTTTTGCATAAGGGTGATTTTTTTGTTTGTTTGTTGTTTGTTTGTTCAACAGCACAATTGGGTTGCTGTTTTATGCTTGCATGGGTTTTCTGGATATATTCTGTTTCTGATCTTATCTGGATATGACCCTGAACTGTTACAGGCACTTCTTAAAAAAAAAAAAAAAAAAAAAAAAACAGTCCTTGATTATGGTTTTTATGGCTGGTCTAGGATTTTTCTAGGTGTTAAAAGCGTCTTTGCTGTTACATAATTTTTTTTCAAAGCAATTAAAAAAGTGAAAAGTATTTTCAGAATACAGATATTTATTGCTTTTCTGTTTCAAATTAGGAGTTTAATCATAAGTGCCTCCTATAAAAGACCTGACATCATGGCAAGACTCTCAGGACTCAAGGTGTCCACGGATATTTACAATAATTCTATTTGGCCAAAAACATCAGCTTTGTCTCAGGGCTTGTGTGTATCCATGAATCTTATAAAAAGGTTTGATGGTATTTAAATTATTAGTTGAATCAGGGAAAACAGTAAATATGCAGGTCTAGAGGTTCTCCAGGACCAGGGTTGCTAAACTTTGGCTTAGGGAATGAAATAATCCAATGCAGTGCCTCAGATATTCAAGCGGGAACTGTTTGGGCCTCAGGGGTTCATATATTTTCCTAAATATATTTTCCTAAGAAAAAACAAGAGTTACAGTTTATATTTAAATAAGCAAATATGCAATAGTCTTGGATTGGATTATTGCTGTAGTGGTTAATACATTTTACCCGACATCAAGTATCTGAACCCTAGCTTTTAACTCCTTTCTTAAACAAGCACATCAGAAGACATATTTTTTTAAAAGATGCTACTTAGTTTCAGAAGTGTCAAGTTACTGGCCCGTATCAAGCGAAGAAAACAACTAAGGACATCCTGTGATGAACCTGAAAGAAAAAAACAACAGTAGAAATCACATGATGAAAGAAAGAGCATTTCCCTATGCACAATGTGACAAGAAGGACCACAGGACTGGAGCATGTCAATGTCACAAGAATGCCAAGAGTCATCGGGTTCAAATTGTGAAAGAGTGGTTCTGAAAATATGAGCAATAATTTTCAGACATAAACTGGCCCCAACAGAGTCCAGACGTTAACCCCATGGAGATTCTTTGGAATGTGCTGAAGAAGATTTTACTGTATACTGTATGAAGTGTTTCAACTCCCCCATCATCAATACAAGATCTTGGCCAAAAATGAATGCAACTTTGGACGTAAATAAACTTTAAGCTCCAACAATGCCACAGCGGATGCGCACCATAATCAAAGATGAACACAGTCCAACACAGTACGTGTGACTCCTTTTTTGTTTCGGTCAGGCAGTGTACTGTACTGTACAGTATGTAAACCTATGACCTTGGCATTTTCAATCATTGACATACAATTTAGAAAAGGGCATCAACAATAATGTTAGACTACGATTAAAATTAGACTAAGACTTTAGGTAAGTAAAAATGTTTCAAAAGTATATTAAATTAAAACCTATGTGTGTTTAATGTATGAAAAAACTGAAAAAAAGTTGTTAGCAATGAAGATACATGGCATTGAAACGTTACTTGTTATAAAAGGATGAAAAACATTTTTATATGTTAAAGAACGTGGATAATTCTCAGTTGTTCAAGAAATGTAGTGTTCATAGAAAGGCTTCTCTAATATGAAATGTTACGTATATCCTTGAATCAAAATGTTTGTTAATTTAAAAAAAAGTCAGCCTTAAGCAATGTTGGCTGTGGGAATTAGCCATAGTAGTAATTAAGTGGCAGCTACCACATCACATACCATCACTCACTCACTCACTTATTGTCTACATCGCTTCATCCTGTATACAGGGTTTCAGGGCCATGGAGCCTATCCCAGGAGACTTAGGGTATGGGGAAATGCCAATTAGCCTAATCCGAATGTCTCTAGACTGTGGGTGGAAATCCCAGAGGGGGAACCCACCAAGCATGGGGAGAAGATACAAACTCCACCCACACGAAACTTGGACCCTAAGCCAGTGTGCCCCCATGTACCATTAAATATACCATTTGTGGGTGGTGATAGTGCTGACGCAATGTGTTAAGGCACTGAGTTACTGATCAGAATGGCGGCAGTTCAAGCCAGGATGCTGCTGTTGGGCCCTTGAGCAAGGCCCCTTAACCCTGCGTGGTCCAGGGGCGCCATATAATATCTGACGAGAAGCTGGAATATGTGAAGAACGAAGACTTAATGTGTATGTGACGAACCTAAATGGACTTTATTAAATAAATATAATTATTAATAACTTATGAATATTTTTTTATTCATGACTATTCTCAGTGGGTTTGTCTCCTGGTGGTGTGACAAGTTTTAAATGCCGGTCTGTTCGTTAACTGACTCGTTTCTCATTGGGTTTGTGAGCAAATAAAAGGTGAAATCATCAAACAAGCTTAGCAAATGTTTGCTACTGTTCGGTGCCCTTATTTCCCCCCCACACACCCTTGACCCCTTCGGGTAAAAGCCCGCAGTCACTGAGGTATTTTTATCCTCTTCGTCTCCCACACTTGTGTATATTTGATCCTTCGCCTAAAAGGGCTTTTCTCCGCCTCTAACCGAGGTGTCGTGCGCATGCGCAGAGCTCGCATGGCTGGCCTGGCACAGCTGAGCCGACGCGTCTGAAGAGCGTGTAAGTACTGCTTCGCTCATTAAACGCAAACAAACAAAAACATATACGTGTGTGTGTGTCAGCTGTTTTTATTTTTTATTTTTGAAATTCGTAAACTTTTAAAATTCTTTTTAATCATCCAAACAAATAAATGAAATTTTGTTTGTTTTTAAGTAACTACGCTGATCAGTTTTGCCACAGAAATGTCAGTGTTTTGTCGATGTTATGATGGCTTTCACCAGACTGGTATGGACGTGCTCGTATATTTATGTGTAGTTATCGCGCACGGATAACAATAGCTGCAATAGAACCCGGTTTTATTGTGGTGCGCGCACCTGTTGCTAAAGCGCGCGCCCGAGGAATTTCCGCTCATAATTCATCCGTCAGCGCAAAGCCGTGTTCTGGGGGTGCACTCATTACATATAGATCTGATATACTGTTTAACTGTTGTGTGTCCGTATACAGTATATACTGTGTGTGTATCTATATGCAGAGTCAGTCAAGAAATACACACTTCAGGAAAAGAAAAATATTATATTAATATAATATAATATAATTTCAATACATCAATAATATTATCTCATTAGCAATAAATTTAGTATTAAAATAGTAATACAAGTTTTTCCTGAAGTGTGTACACATTTTATGACTGACTGTATACGTGTGTACATGTGTGTATATATACACACACACACACACACACATATGTGTGTGTGTGTGTGTGTTGCATATCAAATCCATATGTATATATATATATATATAGATGTAGTCATGCTACAGGTTTTTATTTCTTCTAATGACGACATTCTAATTAGTGTTTCCTGTAGGGTGTTCTGTTGGTTTCTCAATACAGTGCATCATTAAATGTATATATACAGTAGACACTATAGATATTTACAATAACCTTAGTCTAACATACTGTACACAAGCATGTTGATATCTACTGTATGATGGATTCTTAGGAAAACAATTGAAACATTACAAAAAACTGGACAGGCTTTTTTTTTCCACAGAGTGTGCCAGGGAGATTTACATAGATATTTATTTGCATCGAGGTCTGTTAAAAGTTGTTGTTTTCTAAAGGGGATGTGTTTCAAGTTCGAGTTAAATTGCAGACCTGGAAAGGGGAGTTTGGTGGTGGGATCGCCTGCCAGGACTAAATTGCTTAGTAACAATTTAATGATTGAAAAAAGCTACTTCGACTTGTCTCAGGCTCATACGCTCAGTTCACATGCAATGGACTTTTGCTATCATCTTATTAACTATCTTAATATCTACAGTTCTTCGAATGAATAAACAGACTTTATCTGGTTTACCCCATCTCTTTTTTCTGGATCTCTCCCTTACTTGTGGAAGATCAGGGTGTGGTCCTCTAACACCCACCAAGTCGGGGCAACGTCAGTGCCAAAGCCTGGATAAAGTTGGGGGCGGGGTGGTGTCAGGAAGGGCATCCAGCTGAAAACCTTTTCCAAATTAAAATAATCAGATGCTCAAATATCCAGATCGATCTAGTGTGGATCTACCTAACGGGAGAAGCTGAAAGTAGATCGTGACTTATTTTGTGGAGCTTGAAGTTTTTCCTGAGAAAGATGATTTTCTAGTGGAAGGCAATGTAAATTGGTCTAAACGTGGAGGACAATATTTCTGAGGGTTTTAGAGGTGACCTTAGCCTACCAAAGAGCCCCTTGCGAAATAAGAGCACACCTTTTAAGTGAGCCAGTCATCTTGTTGATTATGTTCAGAGCTTTATAATAGTAACTGGCCGGTCAGATTCTTACCCAGATATGTGCACTTTGTACAACTTTATGACTTAAGTTTTTGCCAGATTTTTGGACCCATTTGAAGTACAAATAAAAAACACAAATCACCTTGTCTGTTCATTTCTGGTATATGACTCTACTCATTCAAGTAGATAATTCCCATGATGGGCATCAAGTTTACTAGAAGGTTTGTATTGGTGCAGTTATAGGCACATACTGTATAACTAGCAATTGCTCAGAACTACAATAATCTGTGTGTTTGTCTCATAATGCAAGGATAATCCTGATAATCAGTTTGGAATTCACTTTAAACTTTTTCCCAAAGGGTGCTAATAACTCTGGAGCAGACTGTATAATATATTGTGGTGTCTAGTATTAGATAATAGGGAAGTGAAATTGAAGCTGTTGGCTTTTATGTAAAGCTCCTAAAACCGTGATGTGTGGTTAGCAACATAACCACATACTTACCGCTGGCGAACTATAGCGTACTGTGCTCAACGGAAATTAGGGGTGTCTGTGCGTCCGTATTTGTGTATGATTGTTTCTGGATGAATGATTTAAAAGTAACTGATCCAAGATATAACATACTCCTGGTAACATTAGACTAAAGAGAAACTTTAATAAACTCTGTTCCAAAATCAAAAAGTTAAAGGCAGAACTCTTTCCAAGACTAAAGCCTAAGAGCTGTTAATTACCAATGAACCCTTAAAGGACCTTTTAGGGATTAGAACATTTTTTCGTCCATAAGTGTGTGTCTTGAGGCCTTGAGGGTAATATTATCCATCAGACTCATCACACTGCTTTATTGTCTCACGCTCACCGTTTCCATCTCTTCACTCTTATACAAGATGGGACTAGCAGATATTTTATGGAAATTAATCATGTTACCGCATCGGTGCATGACTCATTTCGGCAATGAGTACTAATAACTGAATTATTGAATAACTAAATAACTAATTGACTCTAACAGTGTTCTATAAATATTAAAGAAGCCACTTTTTACAAAAAGCTTAATCGTCTCAATGATTGACATTTATTCTTATTAATGTTTTAAACAGTTTATTATGAGGCTTAAATTATGCAGTGTTTCTGCCATACGAGTACACTTTGAATTCATTGTTACTATTAAAAACCTGAAACGTATCAGAAAGAGCTACATCATATAAAACTATCATTTAAGATACATCTGACACTGTTGTCTGAGAAATTGTTATAAATAAATTACTTGGCACCTTCTGATCAATCATATTTTTGGACATCGGCAGAATTTTGGGGTAATAATAACTATGATGATAAACATAAATAACTCCACTGGAATCTTTATCTCTCGTCAAAAGAGTTGATCAAATTATGGACCAGGATTTGCTTTCAGGGTGCCCAAAGTTCTCAGGCATGAGAGTTCACTGCTCATGTCTGTAAACCGTAGCACTTTTGCAGCCAGCTCCGTTTTATAGTTATTTGGAGCGAATTGTGCTCCAGCTCAGAGCTTGGAAAAGCTGGAATGCTGACGTTAACAGTTTAGGTGTTTGGGAGCAGCCGAAGCCTGGTGCCTCCACACCCACTGTTAAACACACATCACTCCCACACGCAAACACACCAAATCTATTGTTGTATACTGAGTGTAAGATATATTAGGTTAATATTAACAGATATGAATCCAGCACTCATTGTGTTTTGACTTCATCCCGGACACACTCGTCTTCTCCGTGCTCTGCCCATGGTACAGTGTGTCTGATAAGGTCATGATGTCATTATTTATTCACGGTTCCTGGAGCTCAGCTTTGTTTGTGTCTTGGCTGTGGACTGGAGACCAAGTAACCATGGGAAACTGTGTGGCTGTGTGTGTAGAGCCTGTGAGCTGAATTCATCTCTGTATGCCGTTTTAGGCCGGATCAGTCATTTAAATTAGTTTTAATATGACTAAAGGACTCTAAAATAGCCTTCGTGACATTGCTCTGCCTTTGCGCTGCCCAGATGCCATTAGGTCCCACGAATTCACACACTTGTATCATGCTGTTTTGCACAGCTGTGGCATTGGAAAAGTTCTGTTATGGGATCTTCATGTTTGCAAGTTACAGCTTAATGTTGATGGATACCAGTTCTTTTGCAGTGCAATATTTCCAGCGATAGAAGAGCATAAAATTTAAAGATCATGATTCAGAGTTTCTGCTGATATGAACACGATATCAGTACTGTGATAATCTACTCTGTGCTTTCCTGTGGTATTGCTGTATATATTTTTTGAAGTGTTCATTAATTTTTGTAGAAAACAACAACAAAATTGTCGTAGTAGTAAATAAATGTATCATCAAACTAAGTGTCAATTTGATATCAAAGCTATTTATTATACATACTGTATTAATGTTATTCTTAAAAATGCCAGGCATTGCGATATGCTTTTGTGATAGCATCCCACCCTTATTTATACGATAAACAAACAAATAAAAACGGTTTATTTGCTTTCAAAGGTTGGCCATCAATATTAAAATGACCAAAAATTATTAACAGTAAACATATATGAAATTTTTAAAAGTAACTTCTAAGATCTTTTTGAAGTGGTTAGTAATGTGGCCTTGCACCTCCATGGTAAGGGTTCCAGTCCTGCCTTCGGGTGTGGGTGGAGTACATGCAAATTTGCATGCACTCCCCATGCTTGGTGGGTTTCCTCTGGTTACTCTGGTTTCCTCCCACAGTCCAAAGATATGCAGATTAGGCTATTAGGTGTTTGAAATTGCCTGTAATGTGTGAGTAATTGCGTAAGTGTGCATGTGTTTATGCCTCGTGATGGACTGGCACCCCCGGCCTTGGTGTACCTCACCTTCTGGTTCTAGGCACCAGGCCTCTTGTGACCCTGTACAGGATAAACGGTATAAATAATGAGTGTTTCACAGTATATTATTTATATTTCACACATTGCAGTCTTTTTAAGGTTTCATTTTTACAGGCTATACAAAATTTCGTTTAAAATTTATTACGTTTGGATTTTTAATTTTTTTTATTTTTTTATATTTCACACATTGCAGTCTTTTTAAGGTTTCATTTTTACAGGCTATACAAAATTTCGTTTAAAATTTATTACGTTTGGATTTTTAATTTTTTTTATTTTTTTATATTTCACACATTGCAGTCTTTTTAAGGTTTCATTTTTACAGGCTATACAAAATTTCGTTTAAAATTTATTACGTTTGGATTTTTAATTTTTTTTATTTTTTTATATTTCACACATTGCAGTCTTTTTAAGGTTTCATTTTTACAGGCTATACAAAATTTCGTTTAAAATTTATTACGTTTGGATTTTTAATTTTTTTTATTTTTTTATATTTCACACATTGCAGTCTTTTTAAGGTTTCATTTTTACAGGCTATACAAAATTTCGTTTAAAATTTATTACGTTTGGATTTTTAATTTTTTTTATTTTTTTATATTTCACACATTGCAGTCTTTTTAAGGTTTCATTTTTACAGGCTATACAAAATTTCGTTTAAAATTTATTACGTTTGGATTTTTAATTTTTTTTATTTTTTTATATTTCACACATTGCAGTCTTTTTAAGGTTTCATTTTTACAGGCTATACAAAATTTCGTTTAAAATTTATTACGTTTGGATTTTTAATTTTTTTTATTTTTTTATATTTCACACATTGCAGTCTTTTTAAGGTTTCATTTTTACAGGCTATACAAAATTTCGTTTAAAATTTATTACGTTTGGATTTTTAATTTTTTTTATTTTTTTATATTTCACACATTGCAGTCTTTTTAAGGTTTCATTTTTACAGGCTATACAAAATTTCGTTTAAAATTTATTACGTTTGGATTTTTAATTTTTTTTATTTTTTTGCCTTTTTATATAATGCAAAACATCCATTGAAAAACAATATATAATTAAATTATGTAGATAAGGATAAATTAATCAAGATAAAAATGAGATGATTATATTATACTACTTTGCATATACAATATATGAAATTATATAAACCACGAAACAAAAAATGTAAACAATCTAAACAGAGATTGGAATGTTTCATTTTAAAAAATTACATGAACTTTTAAAACAAATGCATTAATTACAGCAATTAACCTTAGTCATATGTTAACACTGACTAAAGTTAGTTCGGGTTAATATTAGTTGTATAAAGTTTGATGGATTCTTGATTTCTAAAATTAGATTTACGACAAGAATGCCCCAAAGATTTTTCAGATAGTTTTATTTAGTTAGTTTAAATTTGGTGATGTAAAACAAACAAACAAAAAAAAACAGATCATGTTATTGTCCATAGTAATAAGTGCTGCACAGTTAATCGCATACAAATTAAGCTTGCAATATGGACCAGTGCAGTTATTTAATTGCAAGTGGCTGCAATTTATTACAATTATATTATCTATATGTGCATAATAGGGAATTGAATAATGTAATGTTTGTAAATAATATATGTATTTTTTTATTTTTAAATATGTTTGAATATACATTGACAAACATACATTTGTACAAAATACAGTAGTATGATTAATAGTTGCATATTGCAATTGAAACTGCAATCAAAATATGTAAGAATAATCACACAGATTTTTTTCTCTCTGTTTTTTTCTTTTCTTTCTTTCTTTCTTTTTTTTTTATTAAACAATGCAGCCCTAACTTTAACCTTTTATACATTTAATAAAAACATACTGTAGTAACACAAATTATGGTTTTGTAGCTAGAACTCATATTATTTTTTTCTATAGTGGAAAGAACATTAAAACATCCTGCTTTAGTTACAGTAGCTTATAATAGTAACATTAAGGTAATATTTTGACACCACCACAGTTGCACGTGTTGGTCCTGTGCCACGTGCTGTGTCATATAGAAACAGACCATAAAAAGTAAACACACACACACACACACACGCGACACGAGTATAAGAGCGAACCCGACTGTATTCTTTAGCGAAACGCTGTTAAAGTGCTGCGTTTATAGAGTGCACTCTGTGCCGCGCGCGGGTGCCGAGCTGCTCCCGCGTGTCAGAGGTTTTGAGTTACAGTGCAAGGGGAGAATCCCAGATGCTAGAGCAGCAAATCAAACCAGGTCATCTTACAGCACTAGAGATGCACAGTTCTCTTAAGATGGCATGCTGGTTTGAGAATAGACTGAAGTGGGAGCTAATCTTTATAGCTGACGTGTTTAACAGGTGGACGCGGTTATCTTAAGCACTGAGCTGTGTGCTAATGATCCCTGTGAGGAATACAGTCACCAGGTTTCCTTGCTCTGTGTGTGTGTGTGTGTGTGTGTGTGTGTGTGTGAGTGAGAGAAAGTGAACACAACCCCCGTTGATTAGGTGTCGATCAGTGATCCGAATGATTTCTGATTATCTCAGGAGACTAATAAACGCCGAGATGATGAGATTAACCACAGACTCTCTGATTTCTCAACAGTGCTGCGTCCGTCCTCAAAGGAGCGACCACAATGGTAGACGGCTGTCTGATTAACAGAGCCAGCTCCTCTCCCAGCTGCTGATTGGTCAAGGTTTCCTGAAGTCCTGACTCCTCCGATTTTTTTTTTCCCCTCTCTTTGAAGTTAGGAGCTTAACTAGACCCCGGGGTCAGTAGAAGCCCTATCAGAAGAGCTTGCAGCAGAACGCGCTTAGGCTCCCAAGGCAGGAAGATGGAAAGTTCAGCGACAGAGTCCCGAGCCGAGAGGATCGCACGATACAAAGCTGAAAGGAGGCGAGAGCTGGCAGAGCGCTACGGAAACAAGGAGGAGGAGCTTCCATCTAAGTGGTCAAAGAGGGAGACTGACAGGAGCCAATTACGTGGAGTTAACAGGGACGTGAGGGCACCCGGCAAAGCCCTGGTTGAGGAAGAGCCTAAACTGTCAAATGGATACAGCGGAGATGCTAAACCCGAGAAGGCCAACCTGAAAAGGTGACCATTACGCTCTCCAGATTGTGGAGAATTTTGAATTCAAACTAGACTAAAATTTTCTTACACTTAAACTGTACATATCGTTTTGATTATTAATCCCTCCTCAAAAAAAAAAAAATAGATAAACAAATAGGTAAATAAATATAAATCAGGTAATGTTCACTTCAAATATTAGAATAAAGGAATAGGACTTATCATGGTAAATGTTGATGTATGAGTATTTCAGAAACTGCTGAACTCCTGGGATTTACATGGATTGATGCAGGAAAAAAAAAATTAAAAGTTTGAGCTGCCAGAAAGTTTATAATACGTTTCTGTATATAACCACTCTTTGCAAACGTGGTGAGCATCTCGGCATCCACAAAACATCAACCCCTATGGTGCATGGGCCAGAACAAGATCACGTTGTGTCCCCCTCCTGGTTGTAAACCGCACTTTTAGTTAGTTCAGAAGAGTCTGGTCATTCTTTCTCCTCTGATCTTTCTCATAAACACGGTGTTTTAGCCTACAATGCATACAGTAACTCTCCATGCATAGCATGATTTTGCACTATACTGGGTGAACTCTAAAGTGCTCAAACCAGCCCATGTGGTACCAACAACCATCAAGTTGTCCCCGTTCTGATGTGTGATGTGGGCGTTAACGGGAGCTCTTGACCTGTAGCAGCAAGGTTTTATACGTTGTGCTGCTGTTGCATGATTGAAGGATTAGATAAATGAGTACAGGAGTTTTCATTAAAGCGACTTTTAGGGACTGTATTTTTGTGCCGCTTATATGTAACTGGATTTCTCATTTTTTCCCATTAACCTCTATTAGCTGTTTAGTGTTCGTCAGGCATTTCATAGGGTTAGGATTGAGCCTCCTTCATAAAACCTGAACAGCCTTTATATGTCGATTCCGTAATGATCTGTGTAACTTGGCAAGAGCTGCTATCCAGGAAGGGTACCTGGAACCCACAGATCAATGCTTGTGGCCGTACTTGTTTTCTAATCTTAGTTCTTTCAGTCAACACTTAATCACACTGACACAGGATCTCTTATAATCTTCAATGAACTGTTTCCTGATCTGTTTCTCAGGGTGCTTGGAGAAGTACCCAAAGACAATAAAAGGACAAATACTTAATTAAGTATTTATTTCTTTGTTATTCAATTTAGTATATTTTAATTATTTTTTTTTTTAACAAGGTCACTTTTACGCATTTTATCAGCCACTATATTATGGTTTTGTGGATTTTGCTCAACATATTCTGTCTTTTTTGGTTCATTATTGGGAAACATTTCAGGAAAAGGGAACTTCCAAGTACAAGACATTTGTCATAGTTTCCTCAAATGTCTACTGACACATTAGCAGTACAATAACCTTAAGTAACATTTGGTTAAATTTAGCATAATTGTTTTAAAAATGGAAGCATATAACTATTAACTGTTTTCAATAATAGTGTCTGTTAGGTTCACTTTTTATTTTAGTGCACTGTGACTGACACATGAATGATGATGTAATGCTTATGGGTTGGGTATTTGAGCATGGCTAATAATTAAAAGTTAAGAGAGTGCACATTTAAAAAAGAAAATGCTATCATTGTGAATGTTATGTAATGTTTATTTGTCATTGTGGGAGTTTGCATAACCATGTTGAGTTTCTCAATCTGGTAGTAATTTTTCTAACATTCTTGAATTATTATCTTTTTAAAAAACAAATGAAAGTTAAAACGGTAATTATATGCATTAAAAATAAAATCTGCAACCATAAGCGGATATGGTCTTTGAGTTTGACAATGTTGTTAGCGTGAACATTTTGTAATACTGACTTTTAGTACTTGTATGTAAAAGTTCGTGTTACTAAGTCTGTAAGTGCTTAGTGATGCACAATCCAAAACTGGTTGCTATAAGTCTTCCTTTTTTTGTTAGTTCTGTATCATTCATTCAAAGTGTAAAATATTAGTTTATATTTATTTTTTGGTAAAATGCTTTCTTTAATTGTATTTTGTTCAGACATCTTGCTGTTCAGTTTCATGCCCATCATCTCACTCTGTCATTGCTGTGTTTTTGTCTTTCCCCCAGTTTAATTTGCCTCCACATCCGTCTCTGTCACTCGTCATGTACTTCCTCTTTCTGTTTTTTAAAATATATTTTTTATCATCCTTCCATTGAACTGCATCACTCCTCTTCCTCATTCACAGCTTCGTCATTTCTCTTGTTAGGCTCCAGTGTACTTAGTACATGCTCTTGAACCATTCTTTCTGCATCCCTCTTTTGGGTCATTGCTGGTATTGGGTGCCTTTTAGGCCTCGATTAAAAAAAAATCTTAAAATCTTTGATTCTTTTCTTTTTCTTTTCATATTTTTGGATTTATTGTAAACGGGTCTAAAAACGAATGTTAGTCAAGCTCAAAACTACTGAGAAATGTATTAACACATATCTATTAGAGACATAGGCATAACAGTTTGAAAGACTTATTCCCTTATCCCCCTACTGGGAATGGGGTGTTATTTATTACTTTTTTAAGAGATCTGACAGATAGACTTCCCCAATCTGATTCGTGACTTTTGCACTTAAAAAAAAATAACTTTACGCTTTCGGACGACTTTTTTTTTTTTTTTTTTTTGTTCCTCTGACATAATTAAAATGATTGAAGTTGGCTTTTGAAGTGTATGTTGGATACATTCCCTGTTACTGTGAGTTTCAAATACAGGTGGGTGGCTGCAACTAGTGGCCCACGCCCCTCAAGTCACACACTCCGGGGTATCACAGGCAGTATACAGGGTCATATCCTTGGATCTGTATGGGCTAGAAATAAGTCGTTTTAAATGTTTCACCCCGAAAGTTGTGCACCATTGCCTCTGAGATCCGAGTGCCCTGCACTGTATAAAATGATGGATCTGGGTAGAGTGCATGATATTAAAAATGAGAAAAGTAGTAAATATTTCTAACATGTTTTTAAAGTGATTTCGTTTTACACAATAAATACCATGATCTGTAGTGGGGACGGAAAAGGCACCAAATTGTAGCAGTGACCCTTGTGTATAACTGTAGTGCCTCCTTTCCAACACCTCAGTCTTTCCCCTTCTCTTCATTGCCCCTCTCCAGGCAGTGCGTGTTGGACTCATCCAACATGCTGGCTACGGAAAATCCTCCTGACCCTGACATGCTGCAGCTTCACACTCGTGTATCAGTGGGTGAACTGAAACGGGCCCTGCTGCAGCAATGCTCAAGCTCAGCTGCCTCTGATAAAGTGTATGGACGTGTGTATGTGTGTGTGTGTGTGTGTGTGTGTGTGAGAGAGTGTACGAGTGTGTGTGCTTTGCACTCATAATCGTAAGTGTGGGGAGTAACAGTGTCTAATTGTGCAGGACTGGTGCTGGAGATGATGATGCACTTTAGGATTGACAATAAAAGTCACAATGCGCCTGTGGCTGAATGAGCTTTAACAAGCTTTAACCCATAAAATCTATTAATGCCACTTTGCACACTTTTGCTAATAAGGCTTGACACTTCATACATACTGTATGGTAGGAGGAGCTAATGCTAGCTCTGACTTTCTTTCTTCTCCCAGACCTGAAGGTGGAGGCTCCGATGCTCTCCCTGACCCATCGGCGAAAGCGGGATCCGATGGCGGTCGTCGGCGTACGCGGCGCTACCTGCCAGCGGGTGCTGCCGGGAGCCGTAAAACCAGCGAGCGTTTCCGGACGCAGCCGATCACTGCCTCCGAGATGCAGGAGAGCTGCGGGTATGTCGCTGCATGTGTTGCCATTAGGTTCTTCTTTTAACTTTTGATGGAACATCAAAGGATATGAAGGACAAACTTATAGTTTCTGTTCCATTATCCAATCGACAAGAGCTGTTCATGTCATGGCTTGTCATTAGTATTGTACGCTTCATGTTCCAGCCACAAACCGGCTGTCCATATCAGTTAGTTTCAAATAGTCTTAGCCATTACGTATGTATACATTTAGGTAAAGAAGAACAGATGAATAATTGTAGATTTTTATTTCAAACCTGGTAACAATGAGGAATAATGGAGCTATTAATCTACAGACATCAAACACCAACAGTGATACATTGTTCTGAGGAACATGATGGAACATTTCCTAATATAATAATTATTTCCATATTTGACATATATAAATATTAATTTTATAGTACAATGGACTCTTGGTATCTTAATCCTGTACTGTAAGTATTAATCATGTAAGCTTTTTTTGGTTTCTACAGTACAGGTATTAACTGTTGAACTATTATTGTATTGTGGGGGTTTTCTTCCAAATTTTCTCCCTAAGGTAATAGTAGGCAATTCCCAACCTGTCTTTATTGTTCTTGCATACCAAATGACAGCTAGCAATCAGGCCGGGCTTCTACAAACTGTTGCTTATGCAGCATTAGGAGAACATGGAGAAAAGCATTAATCACACCCCGACCCCTGCACCTGGGTCAATTGTATGGCTCTGACGTTATCAGGATTTAAACTTGCAGTTCAAACACACTTTTCTGTTTCACCCATTTGTGGCCTATTTGTTTTTTATTAAACCTGTTCAGTCCCAGTCAATCATGCAAAAACTTACAACAGTTCCTTATTAAATGTTAAGGCTAAGAAAAAAACAAAAAAACAGCTGTGTCTTCACGTCACTAACCCCAAGGAGCCTAATCGGAGAAACACTTCTCTGTAATCTTCGGGGAGTCTATACTTTGTCTGCATTGGCATTTTGGTAAATATTCCATTATATCCTGTGCAAGGAGAGTTATTGACAAACGTCTGGAAGTGCTGTAACAACACATTATTCTTTCAAACCAAGATACTTGCCTGAGATTTTTAGATGAGAGTTTGAGTTTTAAGCACAGGAACATTGGTGGTTTAGTCATACGACCTCCTAATGCTTAAACTTCCTCACACACAAACCCTACAACAAGCTGTTATAATAAAGGTCGAGGGAATCGCTTACCATTAGACGGTTGTATGCTGCATACATGAAATATCTGGGGTTATAAGATACTCCTGTCTCTGTAATTCTGTCATTTCCAAAGAATTTATTCCATTTATTTATCTATTTATTTTTTTTTTAGATTTTTCCCCGATTTTCTCCCTAATTTAGTCGTGTCCAATTCCCCCGTCACTAGGGGGCTCCCACATTAAGGCTACTACTACCACTCAGCCGGGAGGGCCGAAGAATATCACGTGTTATCTCCGAACCACCTGACGCCAGCCGACCGCATCTTTTCAAACTGTTCGCGCACCGTTGAGGGCGGCGTAACACACTCGGAGGACAGCGCTATCCGCTCCCTCTGTTGCGTGAGCTCACAGACGCCCCTGACTGGATGTAGAGCCGTGATTAATGTGGGAGCACTAAGTACCTCTCATCCCTCCCCTCTGAGAGAGCTCGGCCAATCAGCTCTCTCTAGACCTCCGGCTGCGAGAGGTTACAGCATCACCCGGGATTCGAGCTAGCGATCTCCGGATGATGGGGCGAGTGCTTTACCGCTGCGCCACTCGGAAGCCTATTTATTTATTTTTACCACAGATGGATTTTGTGTGTGTGTGTGTGTGTGTGTGTGTGTGTGTTTGTTTTATTTTTATTATTATTTTTTTTACTCTTTTTACTTTTAAACACTTCAACAAAAGCTAAAATGTGAGCTGGGTATTATTGCCTGCCAGTTACTTGGGGTACACACAGTCAAACGTTTGGACACGCCTTCTAATTCCATGGTGTTTCCTGATTTTTATTTCTTTTTACATTGTAAAACAATACTGAAGGCATCCTAAATACTGTATGCAATAATCCCTTTGAACAGTTGATATTGAGATGTATCTGCTACTCATGTTGTGTAAAGCCCACATATAGATAATTAGTGATTTTTATTTGGCGGGGGGGCTGGTAACTCTAAATGAACTTCTCCTTTGCAGTAGGTCTTGTTTTCCTGGGATGGTCTTTATGAGAGCCAGTTTTATCATGGTGCTACTTTTCCTAAAAAATGGCTAAAAGTCTTAAAAAGCTCTCTCTCCCTCCTCCCACCTATTGAGAGGTCATCACTTTAAATGTTACACTTATGTCATTGCTTTAACCTGTACAGACGTGTGTGTATGTGTGTGTCTAAGAGAGAGTGAATGTGTGTGTGTCAGGCTTCCTAAAGGGAAGCAGCAAGGTCATAAAATCAACATGAAATCATCTCGTCTTTGGTCCACATGACGTGTGCGCCTGCATCTCCCTTATTTTCGTGGTTGAGGAGCTTCTGCTTTTGTACTGTATGTGTCTCTGTGTGAGTGTGTGTGTTGTAGTAAGTGTCTTAATACTTGTTTTTTTTTTTTTTTTCTTTCACCCTACAGAAACATGGACAATGCAGAGCAAGAAAAGTCAGGTTAGTACTGTGTCGGGGAAAAGTTATATGTTTGTGGCTGTAGATGAATTTTTAAATCTGATTTTATGTTTATCAAGAACTGTGTGTAATGGGTGTCTGTACTGTATGTGGGACTGTTTGTAAGAGTCGCTTGCTTCACTTGTTGGAGTTGGATTTACATCATATCAGGTTTCGTGCATGTTAAGTACTGTGTAACTGATAGACGAAAAAAACTGGACGAAAACTGCTGTTAGAACATAAATGAAAATGTACAATAGAAATTAAAATGACGTGGCATGGAGGTAATGTAGAGGTGGTGAAAAGGTAGTTTGATGACTCGTCTTAACAAACTAACAATGATCCAATTATTTTTTTAGTTTTTTTCTTATTTATTTATTTATTTATTTATTTATTTTGAAGTTTACTCAATGACCTTTTTTGTTGTTTTCTATCGTTAGTATATAAAATAATAATTCTTCAATAAACAGTTTTATATTCTTTGCTCCATAGTTATTTATACCACTGAATCCTTGGATCTGATTGGTCAGGTGTTGATTTTGAATAGATTTTAATTTTTTTTTTATAGTCAGCACTTTGCAACAGTCAAAAGTAATATTGTAACTTTAGGTTTAACTTCAAAGAAAAAAACAATGGAGGCTGGTGAGGGAACAGCCATTTGTAGTTATGAGTCAAAACAAGAACTAAATAGTTTGGAGGTTTCACAACATTCGTAGTAGCTACTGTACTGTATGAGGACATACAGTAAGAAGAAGAAAGAAACACTTCAGGAAACAGTAACCTGGCGGAAAGCATTTTATTACTTACCTGGTTTTACTATATGTGTATTCTAGTCTAATTAAAAGTGCACTTATGTGTCTATTTATCCTTAAGTACAATATTCATTTATGTATATGCTCGTTTCTGTGGTGGGTTGTAATAGTTATTATTATTTTTTTAACACTGACATAAAAAAGTCGCAATTGAATTAAATAAAATTCACATATTCATGTTCCTCTCCGAAGTCCAATTCAAGTCCAAGCAAATAGTTGTACGTTGTACGTTTTGTTACATTAATACATTGCCTGGCCAAAAAAAAAAGTCAGACTCCAAGATTTCATTTAGTTACCTTTAGCTTTGATTACAGCACACAATGTGGTGTCCAGGTCATGTGTGAAAATGATTCCTCCTGCTCCCTGGTCATTCAGTACATTCAGGTCGTCAGCTGACTTCATTTTATTGCCACATACCATTGCTGAGTCTAGACCTGACTAACTGTAGCAACCCCAGGTCATAACCTCGCCTCCAGAGGCTTGTACAGTGGCCACTATGCGTGATGGGTGTATCGCTTCATGTACGTCCCTTCTTACCTTGACACTCCCATCGATCTGGAATGGGGCAGTCTGAACTCATCAGACCACATGACCTTTTTCTATCGCTCCGAATTCTAATCTTTACGCTCCCTAGCAAACTGTAGTTTTTCTTTTTCTTTTTTCCCAACCTTGTGAGATCTCGCCACATTGTGTACTTACAGAAACACCGTAGCTATGTTGATTTTATTGCCATGTAACTTTACACAAAGCATTAAAGTTCTCTCCATTCATGATTTTTTTTTCCCCCCGACTGCATTTCTTCCACAAGTTTGATGGTTCAGCACTATTCTTCCAGGTATTCATATATCATGTGTGGAAGGGTTCGTAACTCAGTTCCAGTAATTAAAAATCTCCTTAGTTTTTTTTTTTATTATTTTTTTTATTATTATTTTTTTATGCAGCTTAATAATTTGAGACTTCTAAATTTTTTTGCTGGAAAGGTATAAATCTTTTAATTATTTTATTTATGGTAAAGTGAAGACAGTAATGCATATCTACTGTAGAATAGATGATCTACAAACAGGTGGGTAGTAACGAGTTACAATTACATTTGCTTGAGTAATTTTTTGTAAAAAATTAACTTCTATGAGTAGTTTTACTGCACCATACTTTTTACACTACATGTTACTCCGCTACATTCAGCTCCACTCGACTCGTTACTTTTTTAACCATTTTTTCTACACATGCCACCGATAGATCTTCCACATGACTGTAGCAACAATAATCACATGACTCCATTTGACCAATCAGCCGCAGTAACAATAACCATATGCAGTCACATGACCACACCCAAAACCGGAAGCATCGTGGGAAAAAAAAAACTTCAGCCTGCATCCCTGGCATCATAAAATCATGTTTTGCTTGCAAAAGAATAGCTTCAGACTGCGGTGTCTTCTCTATCTGCCAAAACCGACACACACCTCAGCATATAAAAACACGACTTCTAACCTGAGGAAATATGCCGCAGTAAGTTTAGCTGTTCCACTGAATGTTGCAATGTTGGCATTAATAATTATTATAATTATATTCTGATATAATATATATATAATATAATCTAATAATATACTGTGTGTGAATGTGTGTATGTGTATATATATATATATATATATATATATATATATATATATATATATATAAAACACAGTATAATTACACCGTATAATATAAGTACTATAATTTCTATTAAAAAAACAATAAATCAGTCATTACGATTGAAACAGTTACTCAGTACTTGAGTAGAATACTTTTTTACTCTTACTTGAGTAATATTATTTTGAAGTACAGCTACTTAAGTAAATTTTTTTGGCTACCTCTGTAAACAGATCTCTGTGTGTGTGTGTGTGTTTAAAAAGGAAGATCAGGGTGGTGGGGTGACGATTATAGCTAGCACAATCATAAAGTATGTGGGTGTGTGTTTTGGGTACCGTTTTTCAGAGGAAGTTGTTGAAAACGGCCAGTGCCAAATGATTCAAGTGTTAGTCAGAGTATGACAATACAGGTTTACGTGTCCATCAAGCTTCCATATGGGCGTGTGTGTGTAAGAATAACAGATGTCTCAATGATGTACAGTAGCAGAAGTCACAATCGTGGTGCCCTTTAAGGCAGGAAGTGCATTTCTGCACAAAATGATCTCACTTGTTTCCAAAACTAATCTGTATATTTTTCTTCTCTTTCAGCGGACGTGAAGACGGACGAGAGAGCCATGATGAGCGTTGCTGCCAAGATGTCCCTGTTTAAAGTAAGTTTTTTGTGTGGACCTTCTGGGCTTTTTTCTGCATTTTGTATCATGAGGTACTTAATAACCTTTAGGTTCAGTTAACAGAAACAGCAAAAACAGTAGTGCTGCATCTACAGTATATTTAACTCCAATAGAGCGTATGATTAAAGACGCTGTGAAATGGACTGAGCGTCTTGTAGAACCAGTTCCTCTGAGAACTTAGGTCTTCACATTTGCTTCCTTTTTTGCATGCATAACCTGAAGCTTTTATTTTGTTTTAGCTTTTCTGTAGCACTCAAGTCTGTGCTAATACAGTTAAACCTTGGATTGCGAGCATAATTGGTTCCGGAAGCGTGCTTGTAATCCAAAGCACTTGTATATATAAAAGCGAATTTTCTTATAAGAAATAATGGAAACTCTGATAATTCATTCCACAACCCAAAAATATTCATATAAAATTAGTAATACTAAATATAAAGTAAAAATAAAACAAATTAACTTGCACTTTACTTTTGAAAAGAATTGTAGCTGGTGTGAAACAAGAAAAGGAGGAGGGGGGGGGCTACGGTGTAGGATGACTTTCACTCACACACACGAGCACACACACAGTAATGGAATCAGTCTCAGCCAGAGAGTCTCTGTCGGCAAACTGGAATCTTTTCCTTTTTAGTGTGACTTTAACAAGGAATCGCTGTAATGACGCTTGTTTTTGCCTCCTTTTGAGGATTTCGCGGAAATGTGACATTGCACCTGCAGATTCATCAGATTCATCTCTTGCACTGCTGCAGGCTTTTTAACCTTTTTCTTTTTCTGCGTTGTTGCAGTACAGTCAATACACTTGGTCACACAATTGAAAAATGCTTTACATGTGCACACGCATGGTCACAATGAGAAGAACCATTAGCTCAGTTGTGATCATGTGACTCTCAGCAGACGAACCGCATGCGTACTACTTGTATTTCAGGACTTCTCTTGTTTATCAAGTTAAAATTTATTAAAAGAGTTATCTCGAACACTCGCAGACCATGTTACTCACAATCCAGTGTTTTTAAACACAAACACAAAAGTTGATACTAGAGACTCCTCCCATGTACATATGTATTCCCCAAGGGTCTGCAACGCGTAGCTCTTTCCCTGTGGCTTTGGAAAATAAATAATGAGTATTTAATTGAAATAAATTTGATTTTAGTTTGTTAGTTTTTTCAAATGGAATTCTAAATGTGAAGATTATGGTAAACTTATAACATTAAAATAATAACTGTCGATGAGTGACACCCGCCAACACTCAGTTTATTGAGGTTTTCCAGCCCAGAGCTGCGTTCCATTCCGAAGTGTACTGTGTACTGACAGGGACATCCCTGCTCCCTGCTCGCTTTGCAGTGAATGTCGGTGAGGGAACTCGACAAAACCCCACCATTCGGAACACACTGTGATGTCACCAGCGCTGACGTCACTTCCTCCATATTATTGATAATAATAATAACTGATTAAAGATGTACTGAGATTTATTTACTTTTTTACAGATAGATTTCTTGACTTAATTAAAGTTTTGATTTTGTCATATTAATATGATCTTGTCGTCGATAATAATGATAATAAATTAAGGAAGTTTAATAGGTTAAAAAGTTATCAGGATGACGGCAGAAGGCATTTTTGGTTTGCTGCAGGTGGATACTTTAAGTTCGGCTTTTTATGTCATAAATATGAAGAAGACTCAAATAGATATTGAATATTTAATATTTTTTCCGGATTTCAAAAATGTTGCATGCAGAAATAAGATTTCATTTTCTCTCTAGCAGTTCATTGATTTCATAAAAGCAACACATTAAGTATTTAAAAAAAAAAGAAGGTAAAAATCGATATATGCAGTGTTATCTTCATTTTAGATGTCAAAAGGGTGTTTTCTTCTCTGTGGGAAACGGGTCCAAATGGCTCTTTGAATGCCGACCCCTGGTATACTGTAGCCTATTACTTTTAGGCATGTAATCTTCCAGACATGCTAAACCACTGCAATGTTTGTACACTTCTGTTAACTATAGCGCCTTCGCTACACAATGTTGCAGTTATGCTGTACATTACTTTATCACTATATACCATAACTCTGTTAGCAAATGCGTTTCCTGTTTGTACTGTATAACACATTGTATTTATAGTAAATATGCAGCTTATGCAATCCTGGTCATTGGCTCTGGACACGTACTCTGCACAATGACAACATTAAATCTAATTTAATCTAAACACTAATTAAAAAACAGTAGTCATTTATGTAAATATAGATTCTTACAGATTTTTGACATGAAAGTCAGCCTGAATAAAGCGTAAATGAAAAGTATAGTACAAATAATACACAGCTATAATTAGATTAACCCCCGACTCTGTGCCGTTCTTTGGCTTGTGGCTGGTAATGGAAAACTTGGAGTATCAGGTTACTGAGTGGCTCTCTGGGATTCATCCATTACAGCACTGTTCACCCCCTGCTATTTTATTTATCCACCTGTTGATCCACTTCTGGCTTTCGGGAACAAACCCAAAGAAGTCCAGTAAAAAGGGCTAAAATTTACTATACCATCAAGTTTGGTGTGGTTCCATTTATAGTGATTATTTTGAATGTGTTAATATTCCTTACCATATTCTGTCAGCTTGTAAGTTGAAAGTTTTTGAATGTGGATATTGTATATAAAAATGACATACACATTACAATAAATAAAATGTTTTTGCTGTCATGCTGTGGTGTTTTTTGCCAGGGGTAAGAAGAGGTAAGTGGTAATTTATAACATAGAAATATAACATATAACATGGAAAAATTATGGGAAGAGAAATTAGAACCTGAAAGAATTCAAATCTACAATATATATATATGAATTCTTTCATATATAAATTAGGCCAAATGTGAAGTGTTCAGGTTCTGATGGAAGGGCAGATGCTTTCAGGAAAAACATATTTAACTTCTTGAATCATCCCTCTTTAGTTTTTATCAAGTTGAGAATGATAGAGGAACCTGTGGAAGAATTTTGATGCACACATTAGGTTACAGACCCAAGTGACTTTGCAATTAGTGCTAAGTAAAGACTTAAGCAAACCTCTGCTAGTCCCAAAGTAAATCCTCCTTCTCGTCTGGAATGAAAAACAAATTGATGTATACATTACAAGGGACTCACCAGGGACAACCTAATAGGATCTGTACTGCGATTCTGTGGTTATGTTTTTATAAATATCCCGATTTCATATAAAAATTTTTCAGATCCTTACAATTCCCAACACAAATAATTTGCTTTTACCACACAAAATGCCGTGCTGCCTGCTCAAGTGCTAAATAATTTAGAGTTAGTCCTATAGGACTGGAGAGGAACTGCATGTTTGACAACCTCAAATGCAAACATATATATATATATATATATACACTACCAGTCACAAGTTTGGACGCACCTTCTAATTTCAACGTCTTTCCTGGGTTTTTTTTGTTTTTTTTGCATTGTAAATCAATACAATAATCTCTTTTGAACAGTTAATATTTAGATGCCTTTATATCAGCTCTAATTAGTGGTACTGTTTGTTATTTGGTGATTTCTGAGGCTGGTAACTCTAAATGAACTTTACCACTGCAGCAGAGGTTTTGTAGTTTTAGTCATGAGAGCTACTATAGTTTCATCATGGTGCTTGATGGGTTTTGCAAATGCACCTGACAATACTGTTGTTGCAAGAACTATTCCAGAAGAGCTGACCTTGTCTTGACAGTTGACTGTTGTTGTTGTTGTTGCTTAATTATACAATTCCATATGTGTTATTTCGTAGTTTTGAAATCTCCAGTATTGTTCTAGAATGTGTAAAATACATCACAAAACAAAAAACATTGAATTGGAATTTGTGTCCAACCTTTGGGCTGGTACAGCATAGTGTAATTGAATAAAAAAAATTATTTGGAAGGTGGTGTGGCCAATTAAAGCCACTAGACAAATCTCCAACTGCCATTGAAATCTGCCGTTAGACAAATCTCCAACTTGGCTCTTTTCTAGCCTGATCTGGGTATACATTTATTCTCATTCTCTCTCTCTCTTATTCTCACAGGAGTTGGAAAAGACCGCAGCTCCTGAGGCTTCCTCTTTCCTGAGGCCTCGTTTCAGCGGCAGCTTCAGGGAACCTCGAGTTCGTAGAGCTCCCACTCAGCCGATCAACACTGAGGAAACAAGAGCGACCGGCAGGTGACCAGATAGCTTGAACTTCTAGAACAACTAAACAATCTTTCTTTAAACATGAACACATTGTGAGCGTTAATTAACCCTTACCTGCTTTTTTCCTGTGGAATAGCTCTCACGTTGCTGTGCCAGGGGATGCCCGGACGGAACAGACTGTGGCAGAGGCCGAGCAGGACGACGCCAGCTCCAAACTCTCCCTGAGTGAGAAGCTGGCACTCTTCAATAAACTCTCTGAGCCATCAATGCCTAAAGGTCCAGGAGGTCCTAGAGGGCCTGGTGGGACCAGCGGTTCTGTTGGGGCATCGGAGAGACGCAGGCAGAAGGGATCGCGTTACAGCACACAACCCATCACTGTAGACGAAGTCAACCTGGTCAGTGTGTGTGTCAGGGCTTTATCACACACCTTCCTTAAAGATCCATTCGAAGAATAGTTTAGTTAGAAGAAAACTGTGTATGAAGTTACGATCTTATTACAGTATTTCCACAGCTATTATAAGTTGAAATGATTTTTAGCAAACCTGATGCTAAAACACCTTAAATGATGTTGAAATTTGGGGCCTACAGAAATAATTAAAGTAAAAATGCAACCAATATATACCCCTGAGGTATACCAGTAGATGTTGCTGTAGCATAATTTTTGTTTCCTGCTTATGTGTACTGTTGAAAATTTGTTTTTATGCAAAGTCTGATGTGCTTATATATTGGTCGTTATTGTGTACAAGTGATCCATACACCTGATTATTTTGCTGGTAGACTTATTTGTAGCACAATGAATGACTGATGCATCACAATAAACGCTTAATAACATAATTTATTAGGAAAATCTTACTAAAGTTACCCTGTTTTGCCCCAAAGAGAGTCTATATTTTTCTATGTGTGTTTTGGCAAACTTTTGGCAACATCTCCTGGCCCATGTTGACTTGCCTGCATGATGCAATGCCTTTCGGTTTTCCAGCTGCATATTAATGCCTGATAAAAAGTCCATCCCAAAGGTGTACTTTCGGAATTAGGTTAAGTGACTGGGGATGCCACTGATTAACCAGTTTAAGACCACTTTAAACCACTTTGATGAACCAGTTTAAGACCACCTTCATGTCTTATAGTGACAATTGACTGTTGTTGTTGTTACTTAATTACATAATTCCATATATGTTGTTTCATAGTTTTGAAATCTTATTATCTTATTATCTAGTATCATTTTAGAATGTGCATTAGTGTAAAAAGAAACATGGCTATTTAATGGATATTTCCATCATAATAGCCATTTGATGGATAAATTTATCCATAAATATTAAGTAAAAACACTTACATGCTCTACTGATATTAAGCGAGCCAGTGGGTGCTCAGAAAACGTTCCCCCAAGGCAGGTTGGGTCTGTGTGTTCCTGGTGTTCATGTTAAATTCTTGTCTAAACCTTGTTGAAGAAATAAAGATGTGTCAGACTAGACAAACTTTTGTCCAGTGTTCAGTAACAACAGTCTTCAGCTGTTGAACCCTATTCTCCTTAAGGATATGGGGTGAATAGGCTACAATAGCACTCATGCTCTTCTGTTTACACAGTTGGTCAAGAGTGGTTATTTGAATTACTGTAGTCTTCCTGTTGGATTGAATCTGTCTGGCTATTCACCTCTGACCTCTCTCATTAACAAGTCAACCAGTAGAGGGTGGCATGGTGTTGCAGCAGATACAATTGCTGCCTCACATCTCCAGGGTCTCTGGTTGGATCCTGAGCTCAGGTTACTGTCTGCAGAATTTGGCATGTTGATGTCTATAATGGCTTGTTGGCCAGTTTTGTGCACCTTACAAAAACAAGCAAGTAGGTGGATTGGATGCTTTAAATGGCCCTTGGTGTGTAAAGCAGTTAGTGAAGATGAATAACTGACTGAAATAATCAATAAAAAAGACCAAGAGAGGTTTTAATTTGACATCTCAAATGCTTGAACAATATATATCTCTTGTACAATCAGGCATCTCATTCACCTGGCTTTTTATTTCAAAACATCTTTTTTATTAAAACAAGTCCTTTTTGGTTCTCTTGTTTGTTTCCCTCCTTCTGTAGGTGCAGAAAGGCCCTGTCTTGCTTCCCTCACTAGATCTGCCCTCTAGCATCTTTGAGCAGCAACAGGATCTCTCTGTCAACCTCAAGCCCAGCGAAATACGTCTGTCTGGTTCGCAGCCCAAGCCAACTGAAGATCCTGAACCCAAGACTGCTGTGCAGGTCAAGGGCATCCTGAAGAAGGCCACCACTGAAGACGGTCGCTTTAAGGCAGGGGCCAAGTCCAACAGCATCCCTAACGGACAGATGCCAGTACAGAACGGACTGCGCAACGAAAAGATTACACTTGTTACAGCAGGAGAATATTCTCCAGCTCCACGTACTACTGCCCCTTGGAGGCAAAGAGCAAGGAAGGATGGCAGTGGTTCCTCTCAGAGATGTCAGAGGCCCAGCTCCCTGACTGAGGACTGCCTTTTAACACTGAGCACGAAAGATGGGTATGATTCCCTCCCATTATATTGCGATTGTTTCGTATTTAACAAAGGACCAACACCATGTATGCGGCAGTGAATGAAATTTATATGCTCTTTTCAGGTTGTCTGAAATCCAGGGAGACGCAGAAGAGCATGAGCAAAGCAATGGAGCGATGTGCAACATGCCGCCCAGCAAGGTTTGTATGCACATATATATATATTTGTCAAGTATCGCACATCAGCAAAAGAACCAATAGTTGCCAGTTGCTGAAACCTGGATAAAAAAAGTATCTGGGAAAAAGTGATGAAATAATATTAAATAAATGTCTTCACTTTGCACATTTCTGGATGACCAACTTGTACAGTGTGCATGTGTGTTTCTTCTGCTTCTTTGTGTGTAGATTTAACGGTCTTCTGTTTCTCATTGTTCTTTTATCTTGTTCTGTCTCATTCCTGTCCTGTGCTGCCTCCTGTAGGATGAGAGCAGCATTGCACACGAGCCTCCAGCTCATTGTTGGGTAAGGGTAATGATTTGTCTGAATTTAGCATGCTTGTTTTTAAGTTTTTACCATGGTTGTTCATGACAATTTGCCTCTGATTACAGAAAAACAAAATCTCCATTAGGCAGTATTTTCTTTTATTCATTAGTGGTCAAAAGTATTGAGACAACCTGTGCCATGTAGTCTAGTTCTATCATTACAGGTGATTTCACAAATTAATTCTAACCTATCTACCATGTCCTGAGTCATTCCCGTACCCAAAGCCAATTGCAAATTGCTGGACAATGGTGAAGAAGGTCAAGAAACCATTTTCCGTAAATGAACTTAAGGAAGCAATAAAGCAGGAGTGGATTGACTATGTGACACCAGAGTAATGCAGATGACTGTTTGACTTTATGCCTGGCCAGATCCATCAGAATAAAGAATAAAGGACCTCATGCTAAATATTGATTGGTTTCATTGCATAAAATAACACTCACTCACTTGTCATCTATACCGCTTTGTCCTTTATACAAGGTCACGGGTGCCTGGAGCCTATGACCAGGAGACCTAGAGCACGAGGTGGGGTACACTCTTAATGGGATGCCAATCCATCACAAGAGCGCACACACATACACTTACACACTCATTTAGACATTTTGTGCAATTTGGGACCACCAATTAGCCTATTCTGCATGTCTTTGGACCGTGGAAGGAAATTTCCAAACATCACTTTTGTCTCAATACTTTTGGCCACTTTTGTTTTTAAATGTAAAAAGAAATTATGAAGTCAGGATAAGTTAGATTGGCTATCAATAAGTATTCATAAAGAGTATACTGTATATACAGTATATATATATATATTTTTTATTCATTCAGAAGCAATAACGTGTTGAGAAATTTCAAGGAACTTCAAAGGAGCTTCAAGAATTGTGATTTTAAAAATCTTAACTTTTTATAATATAGTAAATTCCATACATTTCATTTGAAATATTTGACCATGTTAACATGCTTCATTAAAAATGACAGATGGTCTCCCTTGTTCACTTAACCAACAGTTTGGAAGGATAGAGGACAATTAGCCAAATGTTAGCGAGCTAGCTATCAATGGTAGCTACTTGTGTCAAAAATATGTCATCTAGTTTTAGCTACCTATCTCCACAATGTGACACCCTAATGTTACATATCCTGATAGGGTCAATTAGAAAATCTTTTATTTAGCCTTACATTAGTAAACTTGGCTAGCTTTTACAGGCAGAGTTTCTCACTGGAAAACATAGCATAAGCTAGCAAATCAAACAAAGATGCTATTTCTGTTACACATTAGCATTTCAAGTCTGATCCAGTTTACCCTCTAGTATTTACTATCTGTGTGTCTCTTTATTTTTTCTACCTTCTATCTTTTTTTCTACTTTGTTTTTATTTTTACTTTCCTGTTTCACACCACCTTTGTCTCTTTTTTGTATGTCCTTTTCATCTGATCTCCTGTCTTTAGGAGCCTGTCTATTCCTCCGTTTACTCTCCTCCTAGCACTCCCTCTCAGTACAAGATGTTTTTTAATGAGGTGAGTGTGTGTGTACGTGAGCAGATGAGTAGGGATACGGGTGTGTCTAAGCTGAACAGTGAAGTTCTCTGCATGTTCCTGTGCTTTTGATTGGGCTGATGCTTTGAGCTCTGTCTAAGCAGGCTGTATTTCTTCAGTTGTGGTTCTCTGTGTGTGTGTGTGTGTGTGTGTGTGTGTGTGTGTGTGTGTGTGTGTGTGTGTGAGAGAGAGAGAGAGAGAGAGACTGTGTGTGGGAAGTGGGAGCATGTCTTTTAAAGACTGAGAGATGCTTTTAGCATGTGACCCTGCTTAACCTGTATGTAATCGAGAGATGATTTGGGCATGTGATCCTGCGCAGCCTGAATGTAATCAATCAGATAAGAAGTTAAACTCAAGTCCTGAACTTGGTTTGGTACTGGAACTCCAAGGCTAAAGCATATAAACTGCAAATTACAGAATTACTTTAAACTCTATCGAGTTATGCAGTGTGTCAGATAAATTATTTCTGATGCTGTGTGACACACAGTTATGCATACAAAAGGATAATCCAGAGCTAAGACCAGTTATATTGTCATGAACGATGGGCGTTCAGGAAAAATCGGGACTTTTGATTGTGCAGGAAAACAGAATGTGGTAATGAGAGTGAAAACTACCCATATTTCTCTATATAATCTCCTGTTACACAAATGGTTTCACTTTAGAGGGCTTTATAATCAAGGTCATGAGTTTTCTCAGTACGCCAGAGCCATGATCGGACTTCTTTAAAACATTTGTGGCTATTCAAATCTTTAACTGAGGTTAAGAGTCTCAAATCTCAGTTTTATAGTGATGGGAAATTTGAATCATATTAGTGACTCGGTTCTTTGAATCTCCTTCATCAAAATGAACAAATCTTTTTTTGAGTCATTTAGTTCATTTCGTTCTTTTGACCAGAAATTATTAAAAATGTAACATTTTATTTTAACTGCGCATGCGCACCCAGTAGAAGATTAAAGAATCACTTTTCGAGACTACTCGTTCTTCTGAATCACGTTAAAGATTCGTTCAAAAAGAACGGATCCTTCATGAACGACCCATCACTACAGTTTTATATCTTCATTCATAAGAAATTTTATCACAGTTCCGATTCACTTAAACGCCTCTAGGAGTTTGATTTAGTTTGTTGTCACCCAAGATAAATTTTATACTCAGACAGAAGTGTCCCAAAATATAAAGATTCAATTAATATGATAAAAACCCTTTTTTGTTTGCCATCTTATAATTATCTACAGACATATCCAGTATCCTGATGTGTCTATTTCTTTTATACCCTAACTATTTACCACCACTTAGATGTAGCTTAATAAACAACAGGACATCATACATTTTATATGTTTATAGTTAGATTGCATTTTCTGGAGCGTCTATGAAACAGCTTAACAGTGTTATCACTTTCATTGTAAAATCTAATTACATCACTCGATCCAACACGTACATCTTCTTTTACCAGATGCCCAAAATGACCCTTGCAGGTCCAGTGCACATTTAAGGAAGGGAATATCAGATTTATCAGAAAATGTCTTGGTGATTTCATTTAGTATATATATAAAAAAAAATGTTCTCACTTTATATAGAGAAGTCTGTCATACGAAGCCCAGGAGGTTCCCTCACCCACTCAAACGCAACCACAGGAACACCGGAATGATAAGGTATATCACACACTTTGACAGTGTATACACTATATACACAAACAGAAATGTGTGATGGATGAATAAAGAGTATTTCTGTGTTTCATAGGAGAGCTCTGTGGAATCTGAGGCTCCTGAGCAGAAAGAGGCTGAGACACAATCAAAGGGTTTTGACAAAACACAGGATCCCCAGCAGCCTGTTGCCATGGAGAGAGGCAAAGAGGTCGTGACCTCTGATGCCCCCTCATTCTCTGAGTGTCAGAGCAGTACAGGAGACGCAGAGCAGGATCTGAGTACTGTCTGCCTGTTGAACACTCACATGTAAGACCAGAGTGTGTGTGTGTGTGTGTGTGTATGTAGGTAAGCAACAGCCCAGAGGCGTATGTTATTTCCCTGAGGGGCTATGTGATATGATATAATATATAGTACCCTATATATGTTTTGAAACTATAATTTCATACTATATTTTTTGGCGCCAAAGGTTTGTAGCACAGAAATGCCCCAAGTTATAATGTAGTTCCAGTTTGACTTGTAAGTTTCGTGTGTTTGTGTGTGCGCGTATAGATTGAGCTCTGCAGTAGCAGAGCATCGTCGCTCGGTCCGGCCGTCCCGTCGTACTCAGAGCTCACGGAATCCGTTACGTGTTCTCGCAGCCAGAAACGACATCACGCATGACCTCATGCAGGCCCATGAAGACCCCACAGCCATGGAAACCAATAAAGGTTAATCACACGAGTCTCTGAACTAAAACTAAAACAGCAGATCTTTTTCTTAACGCTGTCTGTTTCCTAATTAGTGCAAAACTTGACTTTGTCTTGCCTGTTCTCCGTCAGTTGAAAAGAACCACAGCTCCACTAACACGTTGTCCACCAAGACCGTTCCAAACACTGTACCCTACAGAAACCTGATGCTAGTCCTTGTAAAAGGTAACGTCTTATCCATCTTAGAGTATGTAAAGAGAGACGGATCAACTTACTTATAATGTCTCATCTTTCCATTTTTTTCCCTTAATAAATGTTTGTATTTTGTTTTCAGAAATAAGGTCTATAAACATTTACTTTAAAAATAAAAAAAAATAAATAATAATAATAATAAATACATTTAAAGTGTTAATTGACCTGACAAGAGACTGTTGTTTAGAAACCATGAGTGATCAAGTTTTTGCTCCGTGTCAGGGTGCAGACGAGTACAGGTACGCTTGGTGGAGCCGGTAGCTCGCTCACTGAACAGCGGGGACTGCTTCCTGCTGGTCACTCCATCTCTGTGCTTCCTCTGGACAGGGCAGCTGTCTAACACCTGTGAGAGGGAGAAGGTACACGCTGTAATGACTGTTATCTTCCTGTCAAATATAGAAGGTTAAATTATGACATTACAAAATCTGTCTGCCATGATCCTGCCCACGTCTGGACGGCAAAAGGGACGTTTCTTATCAGATGCTAGTTCCAAAACCCTCATTCAAAACAAGTCGCGGTAGAACTTTCATCAAGAAAACACGGCTGCTTATGTTATGTCATCTTAAACAACACTTCACCTCTTAGAAATTGCCTCTCAATCGTTCTCCAAAAAACATAGTAATCTAATGTTGGTTTATAGTATTTCTGCCATCCAGTTGTGACTGACGTCATGGTGGTCATGTGACTGCAAAAGATCAATTTATCTTAAATTTTTTTTTATAAATGTAACTTTTTGGTCATCTCTTTTCTCCCTGTTCATTCTTGGATGTTTTCACATTCTTCTTCTATTGCAACTTCAGGTTCTACTTGTTTGCTCATTATTGTATATTTTTCTCTTCTCCTGATTTTCCTTTTTCCTTTTCTTTTTAAATAATGCTTCATAATTTGTTCCATCAAATAACCCCAATTTTTTTTTAAATACCTGGTTACCCTTAACATATCACTAATAACCAAAATTGTTTTTGATGTTGGCTGGTCATGCATTATTAATTATATCATTAATTTGCGTTTTTGTCTAAGGCCTCCGCCATAGCCTCACTGGTCGTGTCCCAGCGGGATCTGGGTTGCCAGGCAACAGATGTCATTCACCTGGACGAGGGATTAAACACGGATGACCCGCAGGCTGCAGACTTTTGGAATCTTTTGGGAGGAAAAACATCCTACAATGGTTAGAGACTCTCATAAATCATTCGATCCTTTCAGCTAGTGTTCTAGTTATGACACATCGTGTTTGATTTGAGACTGTGTGTGTGTTTTGTGTTTGCAGGCTGTTCCGATGACGATCAGCAGTATGAGACAGCGATCACAGAATCGAACTGCGTGTACAGGTTTCAGGGAGACAGACTCCTCCCACACGAACAGGGCTGGGCCTCGATGCCACGCCTCTCTCTGCTGGACTCCTCCCAGGTGCTTGCTCAGACATATATAGCAAACGCGATGTAGATCAAACTGAGCAGTGGTTATTTCACAGATTTCAAGGAAACCTTCTGTCTTTAATATCCAAGCAGTCACTGACAGTGATGCAATGCTGGATGACAAGTGTATTGCGTGACTGATCTGTAAACCACTTAGACCATAATGACAGGAGAAACCACAAACTCTAGCTCATTATGCACCTGGGCAGTGAAACATTGGATAAAATTGACTGGATTTCTGTCGACATCTGATCGATGTGGTGGTAATGAGGCAAGCAATGGTACACACAAGTATGAGGAAAGAAATGTCGCATGTGACTAATTTTCGCCGCCAGTTCCAAAGCCAAATCCTCCAAGGTTTCACACGGGATTGAGATTTGCAGGTGTCACAGTATTTCATCATGCCTGTTGGACAAGTCACACACTGTACCATAAATTCCATTTCTCATCCGATTTCCTAAGGATGAGTTGTTATCAATGAATATGACTCATTTTATTCCTCTTTCTCTCGCTCCAGGGATGTTTTGATGATTCATATTCCCTAATGATTTCCTGCTTCGTTTTGCTTTCCAGAGCCTGCTGTTCGACTTTGGCAGTGAGCTCTACTTGTGGCACGGGAAAGACGTGTCCCCCAGTGACAGGAAGCTGGCACTGCATTTGGCTCAGCAGGTGTGGACTGGAGATTATGACTACACCAACTGCAGGATGAACCCCCTTGATCCTTTTGGGAACAACACCCAGATTCAGCGGTGTGTTTAATAAGCAAGCAGACAGCTAGAAAGATCATATAATAAGTAGATTGTATAACGAGACCCATTTGTGTGGACATGTGTGGCTTTAGGAAGGGTCTGGGTCGGCCGGATTGGGCTCTGTTTGGCCGTGTGTTTGAGCAAAACGAGACCGTTCTCTTCAGGATGAAGTTTGCAGATTGGTGTAAAAAGGTGGAGGATGTGACTCCTAATGGACAGGAAGTCAAGCAGGTGAGCAGAGCAGCAATGTCCACTGAAAGCATTGAATGAGGTAAAGTACGTGGAGTTACCGCAGTAATAACAGCTCGTTCTGAAATACTTTATTCCTCTTATACAACAGCAACAATTGTAAATTGTTTTAATGAAACAAAGGTACATCAGAATTTTTATTCATTTAAGGTCATGGAATTTGACTGTCACTTTCTCTAACTCTATTCTCTCCAGTCTTGCTGTCTTGTGGACTGTCCAGCTGACACGTGGTCATGTGATGCCAAAGCCCTGTTTGCTGGAAAGTGCGTATCGGCAGCAGAGCCCATCATTCTACATGGGGTGAACGTGCAGAGAGGGCGGGACTTGGTCACCCTTGGCGATGGCCTGCAGGCAAACCTCAGCACCGTTTCTGTAGAAAGTTGGTACGCTGGCATGGGAGAAGAGTGCAGAGTGGCTTCAGAGATCATGGGGCAGTTACGTGAGAACAGCACGTACGCTATACGCTGGACGTACCGTCTCAGTGCTGCCGGTGAGTTTGTGCGATTATTATAGTGTAAAATAACAACATTACCCAATATGTACTGTAAGTGTTTTCATATTATTAAATGAACTATGTCATTGTTTCCCCATATTACATATTATTGTATATTGTTTTGTGTTTATTGTGTGTCTGGGAATAAATTTCTATTCATGTGACTGTGTGTAAATGTCAAAAGGCATCTCTGAGGATCAAAGTTCGGACCAGGAAAGCTCTGCCCTTTTCATCTGGCAGGGACGGCACTCGCAGATTAACGGCCCGGACCTGTCGCTGCCCTTATCCTTTGCGAAGGAGCCTCGGGTGAATGTAAAGGAAGGGGAGGAGCCTCCATGTTTTCTGCAGCTTTTCCAAGGAGGACTGGTCATTCACAAAGGACACAGCAAACCCACCGGTCAGCACATTTGAAACCCATCTGTTGGATCATTGTATAGATCAACAGATCAATGTTCTATAATATTCCTACAGTATCAACTACATAAATAGGAAATAAAACAAGATCAATATTCGGATTTATTCATCTTGGGCACAAAATGTCAGGGACAGTTGTATGTTGTAATGAGGTTCAGCTGTCCAGTATAAGGGTATACGTCCAAAAACTTAAAAATATGATTTACAGTACAAATAAGCTAAATATAGAGACCCAGCCTATGAAAGCCCAGATAAAGTCATTTTTCTGTGATTGTAGAATGAGTTTATGTAGAAAACAATAAATCACAAAAAAAGTTACTTTACCTGGGTTTTTACAGACTGGGTCACATATTAGTAATACGGTGTGTCTCAAGTCTCAATTTTGGGGCCGCTTCCTTTTGCTGGCCGATTACGTCATAGGGTCTCAAGTAAGGGTGTCCTTCAAATGTGGCCTTACTTCCCCTGACAGTAAAGGATGCAACGGTGCACACTACATAGCCCGGCCTATCCCAAGATCCTTGAGAGAGACAGCTTTATATAAAACAAGGTTTTAAGTGTTGTTGCGCGATGTTATCCTTTTTTTTCCCCTCATATTTTGAAATTACGGTACGTGTGCAAGGTGGTTAGTAAGTGAAGTGCAGGTTCTAGCTGTGGATACTGGAATATGTGCAGCCATGGGATGTGAACAAGTGTTCAACAAGTTAGTAAAGTAAAAGTGGCTATGTGCAGATTTAAAGCAATCTGCTGTATACATTACATTTGGAACATGGAAACATAAAGTTCGTAAAGTAATGAATTAGATGTAGCAGTATGTGTGGTAACATAAATTAAAGTATGAACACTTTTACAATATATTGCACTGGGTGACTTCATAATACTGACGCGGGCCAGGACTGGAGCACACTTGACCCAAAGATTGTGTGTGTACGTAATATGAACGCTTTAAATCGTGCCTGGGCACTGATCAGCATACCATACTCAAGTCCACTTTAAAAGATGATCTTGAGCACGGCACAGCGTACTCGGGCAAGGCTCGAATCAAATATGAAAATCACGCCATCAATGCAGTCTGTCTCCTCAGAAATCTGCGTGTGCACGCAAAACGCATGCTGATGTCATCCTCTGACCTACACAGCCATATCTGATTAAGTAGAAAGGCGTGCAGGAGGGATACTGTCAACATTTTGTTCCGTAAAATCAGTACTATTGCGTATTGGTTGTTCTCTTGTGCTCTTGTGCAATAAATAAATACGCAATTGTACTCGAGTACGGACAATATTAACAATGTGAACGCTGGCCATGGGGGATAGGGGAGGAGGAAGCAATTGTTCCTGGACAGTGTTGTAGAACAAGCAGAGGAATGTACAACTGTTATTTGAATTACAGCCAATATTATAATCAGAGCTGCTATTAACCAAGTATTCCAGTTCAACTCGCATTTTAATAACCTCGAAATTTTCTTCTGGCTTTTGTGTGTGTGTTTGTCAGGTGACTGGCGTCTCTTTTGCGTGAGGGGCGCCGTGCCTTCAGAGGCCAATCTGTTGGAGGTGGAGTGCAGTACCTCCAGCCTGCGCTCTCGTGGTTCTGCGCTTCTCATAAACATCCAGCAGGCGGCGCTTTACCTGTGGCACGGCTGCAAAGCCCATGCCAGTGCACGTCAAGTTGCCAAACACGCAGTCCAGCAACTCACACAAACGTAAGTCGCATGATGCCTCGGACTAATGAAAAACAAATGTCTGAGGAGCTCAAAAAAAATTTTTTTTTTTTATTGGACATTGTAATCATTTTAATATGACTAGTTTTTAATGTGATGGATGCGTACTAGGCGTCCTCCGGAGCTGGGATTGAGCAACAGCACTCCGAACATTCAGGAAGTAGAGGAAGGGGCGGAGCCTGCAGAGTTCTGGAATGCTATTGGGCCACAGGACAGGAAAGCTTATGACTGCATGTTGCAAGGTGATGCTCTAGAATATCTTATAATATGCCATGGATTGTAGGAAAGTGGTTTGTTTAAAATATTTTAATTATGATTAATAAATTTAAGTGCTGGTGGTCTTTATAGATCCGGGAAAATATAATTTCACTCCCCGCCTCTTTCACCTGAGTGCCCAATCAGGAACGTTCAAAGGGGAGGAGCTGTTGTGCGCATCTCGAGCAACTGGAGTCGTCACGGCGATGCCTTTTATTCAGGACTTCTTATACTCCGTGCCACAGCCAGGTCAGTGTGATGTGCAAAATGCATATACAGGTGATAAAGGAAAAAGCATGGACAGAGAGACATATAGAAGCAGAGAGAGAGAGAGAGATAGAAAGTACAGACAGTCGCATACATTACTAGAAAGACAGAGACTGAAGAATAAAGAGATTGACATAGAGATGAAAGAGAAACGGATATCAAGTGAAAGACAATATAGATACGTAGATACAGAGACTCATAAATAGACAGCGGCTATTGAAACGAAACAGATAAAGAGACTGCAGGAGAGCGAGAGAGAGAGAGACATGGATATTATGAAAGAGACAGAAATTGTTAAATTGAGAGACTCACATAGAGAAAGACGGATTAAAATCAAGAGCCATATCAGCATGTATGCAAGAGAAAGACGGATAGACGTGGAATCTGTAAAGTTGACGGTGATTTGCACTCAACTCTGCAGCTCTGTTCCTGCTGGATAACTCATTGGAAGTTTATCTGTGGCAGAGCAGCTCAGCTCAGCACTCGCAGCGCCCCCACTGGGACACGGAGAGGAAATGTGCCATGGAGACGGCACTTCAGTACTGCAGGGGTTAGTGGAAAGAAGAATAGAAATGGGTTTGATGATGCTTATGATAACGACAGTGCCAGATGAATTTGGTTAATGGTGTGTGTGCGTGCGCGTGTGTGTGTGTGTGTGTGTGTGTGTGATGTAGAGAGAAACCCCAGACGACCTCCCATGGCTTATTATCTCGAGGAAGGAGCTGAGCCTCTTACCTTCACTAATGTTTTCCCATCCTGGGAGAGACACGTAACACAGGTTAGTGGCACGTCATCATGATCAGACATGGGACACAACATGGGAATTAACTTATTGTATGCCCTTCACCTACACCTCTCTTTTTTCCGATGCAGTTGAATAACTGTTGGTTTTTATTTACTTTCATTAAATCTTATTTTACTACAGTAAATTCATCGTTGCATAACGAATCGCAGCCATTTCCATCTTATTTATGAATTCATTTGTAAGCATTGCTCTGCTCTTTACAGCCGATTTCACATGTCCTTGAAAAGCCACACTTAAGTTTCTTCATCGGATTGAGTCTATCTTTCAAACGCTAAACGCAAACCCAATTAAACTCTCGAGCGCGCTGTAGCATGCATGCATAGGGAGCGTGTGATTTAATGCACCAGAGGAAATTAAAAATGATCTCTAACGCCCAATAATTAGCTAACATTAGATAAGCTCGCTAATGTCACTGTCGATTGTGTTCGTTTAATTAAGGAAGCTGAGCACACGTAAAAATATAATTAACTGCACAGCTCGATGTCTTGGCACTTTTCAGGCGTGCCGTTTATAGGGTAAATAATCGATGAGGGGAAGTGATGCGGCCAAGAACGAATCAGAGTTGACGTTAGAACCCTTGAAGTTTTCCTAAAACAGCATGTTGTCTAAAAACACACACTTTCCTTGGTGAGAAGAGTTTTATTAAAGAATGGCATTTAATAAAAATAAATATCAAAAACGTAAAGTTCCAGCTTTACCTCTGAGTTTTAACAAGAGCTGACACCGGAGACTCCTTCCACACTGTAATCAACAATTAGATACAGTATGTGAGGTATGTGAAGCATCTGCCTTTAGGTCGAAGTTGCCGTTATAGGAAATTAATCACCATGTTATGACCAATCAGATTGGAGAATCCAGGTGAACTGTAAATGCGCATTCGTTGATGCTGGTGAATTGAATCCATGACCTTTATGTTTATGTATGTGTGTGTGTGTGTGTGTGTGTGTGTGTGTGTGTGTGTGTGCTCCTGCAGGCGCCCTCAGTGCAGAAGAAGTTAACCTTAGTGCAAGATGCATTGGCTCTCCTCAACAGGACTCAGTTCTCTGTGCAGGATCTCTTAAAGAGACCTTTACCAGACGGCGTGAACCCACGGCAACTCGAGACCTATCTATCTGATCAGGACTTCCAGGTCAGTCATTAATCAGGATTAATACACACGTGTATTTGTCCGAGGTTACTCGTTTTAATGAAGCTGTCCTCAAAAATGGTGTAGGTTTTGTATTTGAAAATGCAATTTGCATATACATAAAAATCTGTCATTTGGTAACGACTGATGGTAAGTGTGTAGGCGCATCTGTAGTGTTTCTTTTGTCTATGATTTTATTAGAAATCTCCTGATTTATGAGTTTGAATCCTGACAATGCCATATCCATGTGTGGCCAGGATTTCAAGAAAGCTAAATTGACCATGATGCTGTCTGCTGTCAATCACAGTGAGACCATCATAGGGGTCTGTGAGCTCGTGCATGCACAGAAGGGCAGCTGTTGTATAACAGAAGGGATCTGGCAAGTGGATGGGAATTTCCCAAGATTAATTACAGAGAAAATGTGGTTTAAACACACTTTTTTAATTTTTTTAATAAAATATGCTTAAAAAAGTGATTGTTAGAGCTTTCACGCTTCTTGTTTGAAATACAAGGAGTTTCAGGGTTCCACATTTTGACTCGTAACTCCTATAATAATGTTCAAAGGAGAACATGTGATAAAAAAAATGCAGACTGGGGAATGGTCATGCATTGAATTGCATTAAATAAACGTGTGTGTGTTTTTTTCAGTAAGAAGGATCTAAAAATTCCTAAAACCTAGAAGCAGCAATTTAGACACGGACATGAGGATTATTTTGGAATGTGACAGTTAATAATCATGGTTACTCCCATGTGATGAATGCAACATCAGGGTTTACGAGATAAAGCAGACTGTCTTTGTTTGCAGGTGGTTTTAGGAATGAAAAGGAAAGACTACAACTCCTTGCCAGAGCTGCAGCAGTTAAACCTGAAAAAGAGCAAAGGCCTGTACTGAAGCTGTGTTTAAAAGACTACTGACCCTGAAGCAGAACTACTGAAGCAGTTTAGATTTCTATGTTGTTAAAAGGAAGACTTTTTGTAGTCCATGTTTATGAAATAGTCCTATTTTCTTGTAATGTCTCCCCCTTTTCCATGTACAGTTTAAAAACTAATTACTGTGTAAGTGTAACTGTGTGTGTGTGTGTGTGTGTGTGTGTGTGTGTGTGTGTGTGTGTGTGTGTGTGTGTGTGTGTTTGTATTTTGAGTGTGGTCACTTCAGTGCCTTACAGAAATTCATCCATTAATTTTAGCCAAAAGTTACTCAATCATCAGTTTTCAATTTGCTCTCTTTTATTAGCCAAAGCTTTTCATTTTTTTCTTTGTTTTTCCCTTACTTCATTTTACCGTATTACAGTATCTCATCTCTATCGCTGACCCTTTTTTCAGGCATGGAGGAAAAGTTGTTTTACTGACCTGAAATTATAAATCTGGTTTTTATCAACTGTAACAACACAAATAAACTGGAATTAAATGTTTTTTTCTTCCTCTATGAAACTTTAATTTAACTGTACATTCTGGATTAGATGTGGAAAAAAAACAGTAAATTGAAAAAAAAAAAGTGAAAGGCTGTAGAGAAACAGCAACTAACTGAAAGACAGTGGTTATACAGTACAGTATAAAAGTCTTGAGATATTCTTTGCTTCATATTAAATTCAATTAAATGATGAACATTAAATTTAAGAAATCTGAGACAGCAACCTCATATCCTCTCTCAACGTTTCCAACCTCTCACCATTCAGCATCACCAACATACTAATCACAGGCCTGATTCATAGGTCACTGTGCAGTTTAAAAAACAAAAGCAAAAAACATTCCTCTGAAACGGGTCAGGTACAGGGAGTGAACTGAGAATCAGAGCCAAAAATGTCCTTCAGGAAGCCTGGAGAACTAAACCTATAAAAAAAAAATACAAGAATGTCTGGCTCTTTGGACGCAAATAAAGAAATGAGGAATGGCTCAAGACTTGTACAGTACTGTACAAAAAAACAACAAAAAAATCATTAAAAAAAAAAGTAAAGGCATTTTCGAAGTGTTGGGACTAATATACTGTATGTATTCTATCCTACTAGGAAGTACACATTTAAAAAGGCAACTCTGAATGGCAAAATACAGACGCATGCTGTATGATACAATAAAATCTAAGTCTCCGTCTGTATACAGTACAGTACGTGACCTATAGAGTGTAGTTCAGTGCAGTTTAATAGTGCCGTTAGTGTGTTATAGATGTGGTGCTAATGCTATACTGCATGTCTGCCGGTGTTAAAGGATTACTCAGTCATATTCTCCATATAGGTTTTTTGTCAGGGGCTAAACTCCAAGCGAAAATTTAAAAAATACATAAATACAGACTTAGACTTCTGTTACTATTGAGTTTCATGTTTTGTGATTTCCTCAGGGCAGGGAAAAGTGATAATTCCTGTTTGTTGTCATCACACATACAGTGGTACCTCAGCATATGGATGCCCCGCCTCATGAATTTTTGCATTAAGAAATGACTCATGAATTTTTGCATTAAGAAATGAAACACATCGGCATACGAAGCGGACTGAACGCTGGCCAAGTTGCATGTTAAATTTTTTTTGTGTAGGTTTTTTGCATTTTGAAGACACAGCACCATGTATGGTAATAATGGTAGCAAGAAGAAATGGGAGCTACTTTTAGTGTAGTTTTTATAGCAGCCGGAGCCAAGATGAATCATTAGTTAAGGTTAAGCGAGGTTTAACATCCATTTAATATTTTACTTTATTTACGTCTTTTTTAAATTCATCTTTGCTTGTTTTTATATGCCAAATTATGTTTATAGTATAGTGTTGGAAATTAGTAATACTGGTAATATTTTTGGGTGGCTGGAACAGATTATCTGCATTTACATTATATTCTACAGGAAAATGCGTTTCACAATACGAATTTTATCCTTAAGAACTCACCTCTAGGATAAAAAAAAAAAGGATTAAATTCATAATGTATGTCATTCATGAGGTACCACTGTACATTACAACTGCAACAGATTCCTGTCAAAGTTAATTTTTGTTTTGAAACAGGAAAGCTTGGCTGAAACCCACTATGGCCAACAGCATCGACAAATATAGAGAAATCCACTAGTGTCTCAAACACAGACAGCAAGGGTTTAGAGTTAGTTTTCAGCAGTGTAGAATTTTTCTTGTTTCTTTTTTGGCCATTTTGTTAATTAAGCTAAGATCGACTGACAGTTTTCAGATGAGGAAGAAGCATAGACACACCCACACACACCGACCATCTGTAACAAACAGATGGTACTGTATGGAAATCGTAATTTCCAAACGATCAACATGCTCGAGTTGTGGCTGCTGCTACTAGGTGCTACTGACTTTGACAATTGCAGGATGCTTCATCAAAAGATGTTCACTGCTTTTCCAGAAATTATGCACTATAAAATGAAAAGAAGAACAGTTACAAAAGACATTGTTTCATGCCTTCTCTACAATGGGATACAAAAAGCTTAAAACCACGCATGGCCACTTTAACATCAACACTAGCAACATGCTCGATGTCAGGCTGGCAGAGGTTGAGACTTTTTGTTAATGTTTAAGCTGGTTGGGTGTGTAAGCAATGTGCTGAGGTTTGGGAATTAGAGAGGATTTAAATGTCATGTGATGATGGATTACACGCCACACAAATGAAGTGTGTGCACTGGTAGTGTTTCTGCATTTTTTTTTTTTAATTCTGCTCTACTGTCTACCAATATAATTATATATACTTTAGCACTTTATTTCAAAACTCAGCCCCATGTTACACAACACAGCTACATAACTAATCCCTTGTTTATACTGTGCATATTAAATCTATAGCTAAGGAGACAGGCACATGAATTGTGATATGTTTTGTGCACGCATTGTGCCACCCAGCTATCATAATAAACACAACCAGAATAACAGATCAAAATACAATACAAGTACATTTTAGGAGGTTTAAACTATGGTACCATGCTATAAAAAGAGGTGGAGAAGAAAAGTTTAAGTGTACCTGATTTTTTTAACTCATTAACACTCAGTGGAAAAGTAGAAAGTGATTGTAACTATCGCCATAAGCAACGTAACAGATTAAAAAAGGAGATTTAAAAAAAAAGTAGATTAAGATGTTTGTGCAAGAAAGGCTACTGTGTGTATGTGTGTGTGTGTGTTGATTGTATTTCACAGTCCCCTCCTTGCTGTAAGTGTTAGGGTCATTGTGTGTATGTATGACTCAGATGGACTGCTCTCTTTCCGGTAGTCGTCTCTCAGGTTCTGATGCCAAGGCTGCCTCTCTGAGCACTACCATGTGATCCTCAGCTGCGTGCAGTGATTGGTCGATCCAGTCCAGGCTGCCAGACATGTGACAGGCGTTCCGTGTCACCAGCACTAAGTGACTGACGGACAGCAACAACGCGGTAGCCCTGGAAGGATATAAAGAAAAAATACTGTGAAAGCAGGAAGCATGGTGAATATGCAAACGCTCCTTGTTTTATCCTGCTTACACTGCGAATGTTCATCCTAATGCTCCACTTCTCCACTTATTAGTCACCTTCCACTGCTGTGAATAGTACATCATAGATACCTTAAAGAGGTAACCTTCCCAAAACCATTTTCAAGCCTACCAATCCCTAAGGGAGGTAATATGTAAAACCAGGAAAGGGAGTAAAAATCAATATAAAAACACAGTAAATTATAATTTTTTCCCTTTAAAAAAAGGAATCTCTGAGAACTCTGAAATAATTAATCAACTCTTTTTACCCTTATTTACTGACAACTGACATTTGGTCCTTAATAAATATAGTGAGCAGATGTTAAGTAAATACTTGCCTAATATTTTTATATGTTACTCACCTGGACAATCAAGTACACTTAATTTTTTCCCCCCAAGATGTAAACACAGGCCAGAACATTTCAAATTCAAATTTTATTCGTCACATACACAGTCATACACAGTATGATATGAAGTGAAATGCTTATACGACTGCTATTGACCTACAATATTGCAACAAAAAAGAAATAAGATATTTAAAATTAAGAAACACTTATTTAAAATAAAGAAACACTTATTTACAAAATATACAGAATAAGAATAAAAATAAAAATTAAATAAAGGTTTAGGATAAGATAGGATTGAATAAGATAAATATAAAGAAGTTAAAGAATATCTAATAAAAATAGTGGATATATATAGTAACCGAAATGTAATGGCAATGTGGTGTAGTGCAGACCAGAATGTAGTGAAGTTCAACTTCACAGTGTGCAAAATGTGCAAGGGTGCAAAATGTTCCATGTGTAAACCGGTTGTGCGTCCCGGTAAAAAGTAAAAGTTAAAAAGTCTGCAGTCCTGAGGTGTGCAAAATGTGCAAGTGTGTGAGTGGTAGGTCCTATGTGGTGTAAGAGGGGGAAGTTAAATCACCTACACTGTTATTCTAATTATTCGTGTTAAATGGTTTATTTCATTTTATTATTTCTTAAGTGAGATTCATACCTGTAAGATAACTTAAAAGCTAAAATAAAAGAAATAGTTACCTGGCGTCGAGGAGGATCGGGTCCAGTGGAGGATACATCGACCGAACCACATCGTCTACCCTGTGAAATCCACAGTGTAAAAAAGTGCTCCCACTTACAGTATACAGTATAGTCCTCTTTAGTTCACTCTACAAGTAAGTAAACAAGCATAAATACCTGCAACAATAACTATCGTAACCACCTCGTGATCATTCAACAGAATAATTTTTTTCTAACTTTAAGTCTTCTAAGTTAAGTTAAGAATGATTGGTTAAATGCTTAACTAGGGAGTCAATCAGTGCCCCTTCCTCAGCCAGAGACCCAGCGGGTGAAAGTAAAGTATCAATATTTATTCTACTGAACAGATTATCAAAGGTTTACATCAACCCTTTCCTTGCCCAAGGAAAATTCATTCCAATCAGGTCGGATCGAGTCAGGCTGAGGTGTTTACATGATGCATTTTCTTCAGAAACCCTTTTCCACAATCTGACTCCTTGAATATGGCCATGCCATCAGGGAAGCAAAACTCCATAGAAGTTGTACCCTGGTCATTCAGTACATTCAGGTCGTCGGCTGACTTCATCTTATTGCCACAAATTCTAGGCCTGACCAACTTGCCCTTTTGCACCCTTCGCTGGAATAGGGTCTATTTGGACTCATCAGACCACAGTACCTTTTTTCCATTGCTCCAAAGTCTAATCTACATGCTCGCTGGCACATCAAAGATTTGTCTCACCAACAAATGGTTTTCTTATGGCTACACAGCTGGTTATTCCCAGTCCTATGAGTTCTTATTGCATTTTATGTGTATGAAAATGCTCATACTTTCACTACTAACCATACAATAGCAATTTTTTACTGTTTTTATACTACACAACTTCACCCAAGTGTTTAAGTAATCTCCATTTGTGATTTCTTTCCAGTCACACAAGTTGTTCTAAAAACTCCCTAAACGTTTGCTAAGGACTTTGAATAAGGACTCAACCCTGTTTGTAAATATATATATGTTTTTGGTATATATTTTTTTATCATATTGATTATTTCAAAATTTTTCTAAAGTTAATTAATGTTAACATTATTTCATTACATCTTAATAAAAAAATTAAAAAAAGAAAAACACTTCCTGTTACTGAGAAACCAGAAGTCATAAACTCCTTTGACCTTAAAACTTCCAATGTCATCAAACTTACTGTTACAAAGCAACAGATTGTTTCCAAAGGGTACTTAAAGTTCATCACACCAAAATTAGATTGCATAAATATATGGCCTCTTGCTGTAAATATCTATGGTAAACCACATCCAGTTTACATAGTTAAAAAAACATTTAAAAAATTTAATAATAATTTTAAAAAAACTTTTTTTTCCCCCCCAACTAGAATGTTACTGGTGTGGCCACATTAAAATTGTTTGTACCCGCAAGATTCCTCCTCAAGAAGTCTGATGGCAGAATTTACGACGGTTTATGTCATTTGAAGTTAAACATATAAAGATATGGCCATGTATTACTGGATGAGACAGGCCAGCACCATCGTTAGCACCATTAGTTCATAGCTAACAAACTTGTCATGGATGATTGACTGCAACTCGGGGAAAAAATATAACATGTCAAAATATTCCTTATCTGTGTTGTAAAGAGAAATTAACTGAAAATGATTCAATTACCCAGTAAATCTGAATATAATTGGAGGTGATTTGTTTGTTATCCATTTCCGTATGTACCTGGGGCTGATGCGTTTGGCCACGCTGATGATGTCACTAAGGCTGGCAGGGGCTTTTACCTTTGCTCCAGAGCCCATCGTCATGGCAACAAGTTTCTCTGTCAGTGTGTGGCATATCTGTATAAAGGCAATCAATATTTGAATGAACCAATCAGCAAAGAGCAGCTCTAAAGTATGATAACTACATGTGATTACTGCAGACTTCAGACAGTGAGGAGCACATAAATTACCTTCAGGATGGAGATACAATGAGACACTAGACCGCTGGGGATAGAGAAAGACAGACAGAGACAATCAAAGGTATGATGAGTAGACGGCTGATAAGTGTGATATTATGCTGATCTTGTGTATAATTATCATTATGACTACAGAGAAGGACATGGTGAAGAGGCCATACGAGGCATCTTCGATCCACTCCTCGTTCTCCAGGATGGCTTCGATATGCGGGTTGGTGATGACCACATCGTCCAGCTCCAACTCGGACGGCTCGCTCTGAGTCTCCATCGCTCCAATCAGATCCACTGTGGGTCTGAGATGGGAAGTTTATAATTAAGCTTGAGAAATGAAAGTGACACAACAGCTTCAACGACCGGGTACTTAAGCCCGACGAGTGCAAAATATAGCATAGTAAAATCTTGAATGTTGAATGAAATAGTGAAACTTTGATAGCTGTGGCAAGAGATACTCAGGTAAGTAATTTCTCTGGAATATTAAAGTTTTAGAAGTAAAAATGATTTGTAGGGGAACTTTTTACTTGGACTCGAAGTGATGCAGGAGGTTGGGGCGATGGCAATAACGGTGGCGACACACGACTACCAGCGCCACAAACGATGCCAGGAAAATGGTAGCCAACACTCCGATGGCCACAATCACCACCGTCTCCATCGCGATGTGTCAGAAGCAAGGGGCACGATCCAAGGTGTTAACTTAGATATATGGCGTGCATCTGAGGGAACAAAGGTTTTAAAAAACTGCTGCAAAAAGTATGCTGAAGTTTTCGATAGTGTATAAACTGTTGTCAAAACTTTAACGTTAAAGGAAAACAACTTTAACCATTTGTTTGTTCAGATTTAGAATTCAATATACTGATTTTCTCCTGTCTGCATTATTAAGGTTGACCTATATGGTTTTGCTACATTGGAACTCAATTCCTCGAAGAAGCACCTGGAACAGTAGTGAAATGTCAGAGTTGTCCTTTAAGTGCAAAACGTTTAAAGATAAAGTCTGCACTCAAACCTTTAATGAAAAAAGCCCTTTGTGCAACAGGCACAACTGTGGGATTTCTTGAGTGCATTCTTCAATGTGCAAAAAGACCTTCAATGATAGGAAAACCTCAAAAGAAAAGAATGCACTAAGGCTGTCTATGAGACATCTGAGAGGTATTCAAGTCAAACCGGGACTTGTGATGAAGGCATGAAACTGATTGACATTTACGGAAGACTTCCCGCAAAGTACGGTGATGAGACTCTTAACTGCAGTAATACATTTGAAAGCCGCAAACGTTTTAAAGAAGGCCATACATCTGTGAATGACGATCCTGGCCCGAGGTGGGTTGGAAGCCACCACAGTTATTCCTGCAGACATTAAATGCATGATCATTGAAAATCGACTAATAACTTGTCATCAATTTGCAGAAGAGTCGCATGTGTCTTTGAGAACTGTACACATAATCATTCACCAATGGGAGTTATTGTTACATCTGACCTCATTCCAAGCCATTTCCACATGTTTGGGCCAGGAGTTCTTGGGAGGCCAGTGTTTCAGACGTTAAGCAGGCAGTCCGTTCTACTTTCTACCCTGATGGCATCCAGGTACTAGTGAAACACTGGGATAAGTGCATTAGTATAGCAAGGCATTATTTTATTTTAGGGAGTTCTCTGATCACCGTGTTCTGTATTCTGTTGTAATTCAGTTTGACTCGAGTGCAGCTCGTACTTAGAGATTAGGTATATATATTGTTCACTACATCTGAAAAGATATACTAGGACCTTGCACACATATAAATCCAATTAGTTCTAAATTTAGAAGACGGCAACATCAGTATACACTATGTGTGAGTGTGTGTGTGTGTGGGTGGATATTATGTATTTACTAGGACCACACCTATCAAACCTTTACCCAGGTATAAGTTGATCATTAACTTCTCCCATATTAACTCGGGTGTGTGTACAGACTTGAACACTGTCAGTACTTTACTGTGTGTCATTCTTTCTTTTTTTTTTTTCTTTTTTTTTTGTGGCTATTATTCTTCTGAATGTGTTTAATATTTAGTGTATATTACAGTATGTGTGTACAGATTAAAAAAAAAACTTAGTCTTATAAGATCAGAGGAAGTGAAATATATTCCAGCCTCACACCATTTACATTAGTTATTACATTATAAATACAAACCTGCAGTCTTTACAGTATGTGCAAAAATATCTCCTCAATTTTGCTTTGCTGACGGTATGATCATTAGTTTTTAAGCATAATTAATATGTTAAATTTTTCCTGTGTTAACTAAATTACTTCTTCAAATATTACTTATTAATATTATACACTTTTTCAATTGACACATTTTGAAAACTACAGTACCATGCATCATTCTGGATACAGGTAATAATTAATTCTACATCTTTTTTGTTTCATTATGACAAATGATTTGGAACATAAAAAGTTGCACAGTACCACCTCTATCTGTCTGTCTGTGTGTGTGTGTGTGTGTGTGTGTGTGTGTGTGTGTGTGTGTGTGTGTGTGTGTGTGTGTGTGTGTGCTATTCATTTGTGTCCATCATGGTTCTGTAGCCTATCAGAAACAATTTTCCAATGCCCATTATTCTCTGAGATTCCGTTTTTGGTTGCTCTAAATCTGTAATCGGATCTTTTCAACACAATTTCTTACAGCATTCATGGTTGACAGATTAAGAAGCCAGAAGCAGTGCTCCCTGGGGTTTCTCAGAAATTCCCGGTAACATCCCACAAAAAGGATTCTTTTCTCCTTTTTCGTTATTATACAATGTGACACACAGTAGATATGGGGAACATACAGGTTATTTAGGTTACTCAGCCACTATTATTAAATCAAGTCAAAGATATTCTGCAGCTACAAAGTTAAGAATATGAAATTTTTTTCTAAACCATTCTTTTTGTTCAGGAATTCTCAGTGTCCCAGCACTATCATGGGAAAATAATCGCAGATGGGTGTGGTGTGATGCAGCTCAACACTAAGTGAAGTTACCAACACAAAGTTTATTAGTTTCCTAAAAAAAACTCACAACATTTCCAGCAATTCTAATTTATTAAAAATGCCACATCAGTTTATACAGAAGTTAGACGTAATGTTGTTAAGTGTCTGCGAAAGAATTTTACTATTGTTATCGCTTACATTTTCGCTAGAGATGACAAAATACCACTTTTACAGTACTTTTCCACAAAAAATATACCAAAACCTTTCAATATCAGCATTTGAAATATAAAGTATACATAAAATTATAGACAATTTTTTTCATTGTATATCAGGTCATTTTATTAAATTACGTTTTTTGATTGAATAACTTTCCAATTTGTTATAAGAGCAGATCAAGTTATAATATTGAAAACAATTATCATTATAAATAATATTATAAAAATAATACCAATGTCTTGTTTTATATTTAGGAAAATAAATACTTGTCATGTTAGCAAGAAAAATCCTTTGTCCTGAAGAATTTTAAATGTCAGGGAACAGAAAGTTAAAACCTGACCTCTGATTTCGTGCAACCTTAAATTGCACTGCATGATTTCTAACTTATTAATAACATGCATTATCATATTTATTCCACATTGCAGTAAACTTTTTTTTGTTTAACAAACAAAAGTTTTGGTCTCTTTGTTAATGAAAGGTTTTGTAGGAAATGCAATGCTGAGACTGTATAATGTATGCATAATGAATATAATATACAGTAATAACATTGCTAGGCTTAAAGTAGTGCCCTTTTTTTTTGTGACACAATATTCACTATGTCAATGTAATTTAGGACACAACCTTAATCTCGTATAAAAGCCATAATCTTTAGGCGAGAAACTTCCTGTTGAGTTCTGCAGTTAATGTTACAATGTACTGTATCTTAGCTATGTGATATATAAAGTTCTTTTTAAATGCTAATTAAGCTGTATGATTAAGTTAATTAACTTTTAAAGTCTTAAAGTGAACACAAACTGAACAGCAACTTTCCCCCTCCTTCCAAGTTTACATTCAAAACTTATTGTTTTTTTATTTTTATTTTCCTGGTCTAGACTGTAATCAGTTTACATTAAATAACAACTTTAAGTAGGAATAAAGTACAATAACACTTTAATACGTGAGTAATTAGAAGTCTTACCTGTTTTACATTTTGCCGCGAAAACAAAGCAGTCGATTGGAGCGCGCGCGCGCGGCCGGAGACAGCGCGGAGGGCTCCGGAATGAGAGCGCGCGGCGAAGGAGAGGGGTTGCCAGATTGGACGCAACAACAAACACAGCATTCTAATTGATGGCTTTTGGTAGAAACTAGGCGCTGTAACGATTTGAAAACGATCAAACTGAGATGAAACTGCGACATATAAATATTAAATGTACCATTGTGTCGTCATCTAACCCAATAGCAAAATTTTATGTTTAGTGACGCTTTGTACCCCGAGGGTCCGGGTTCGATTCACACCACGGGGTCTGTGTATGTGGAGTTGGGAATGTTCCCCCTGTGCTTGGTGGGTTTCCTCCAGGTACGCCGGTTTCCTCACACAGTCCAAAGACATGCAGATTTGGCTGATTGGTGTTCTTGAATTGACCATAGTGTGTGAGTGTGAGTATGTGTGTTTACAATATATGTGTGTGCTCTGCGATGGATCGGCACCCCATCCAGTGTGTACCCCACCTTGTGGCCCGAGTCTCCTGGGATCCTGTATTCAGGATATATAGTCAATGAGCGGTATAGCCCATGAGAGAGTGGGTAATTGTGCAGCACCAGTAGAAGCCCTTATCAAGAGCAACTTGCATTTATACAACTGAACAGTTGAGGGTTAAGGGCCCAGAACTCGCACCCTTCTGTTCATCCTAACGGCTGGACTGCCATTGTTGCACAAAAATCTTACATCACATATTAATATACTATATATTTAATTGTTCTATTTAATTATTATGTATTACATATTTTAAATAGGAATAAATTGTTACTTTTATAATTAACCACTAACACCTAACTCATTCAGGTGCAGGGTGTCATTTAGTTTTAAGACTCTGTGTAAAATTGTCTTGCGGTAACCAGTCTTTCTGCAATTTCTCTTTTAATTTTTGTGCACCGAACTCTTGCACCAATGTATGAATTAAAATAATAGCCATAAAACATCTGTATACAGTATTAGACAAACTCTGTTGCCTATGGATGCACTTACCTCGACCAGGCCATTTTAAGAATAGTGCAGAAACAAGTAGAGAATGTGTGGAAATGAATAAGGCAGACAAAGAGTTCAAGACACAGAACAAGACAAGACCGTATCAGGGAATGAAGCATTAGATATTTTAAGGAAGGCTGGTCTGGAAAACCCTTTTTTAAAGAGGCTGTGAAAATGAGACCTACAGTACAGTTGATGGTAATGTTGCCTACTGGATCCCAACCGCTGTTAAACAACAAAAAGGGATAAGAAAATAGTGCAAGTTTTCAGTCCAACAAAGCAGTGCTCTGTTTAATTGGAATGGAAACCTGCACCAACACCTTCCCTTTCTGGATAAGATTTAATGCTCTGGAAATTGCGAGACTATAACCTTGCATTGCAGTCCATGCATAGATTCATGAAATATTCTACTTTAATCAAACAGATACATTTCAGACTGTATTATCCTGCATGTCAATGGACCACTAAACCCCCCAGCAATCAGCTTCTCTGGTTCCCTCCTCCACAGTGACAATTTGTGGAATGCAATGCATTTTATTATCAAATTAGTCGAAAATTGCACCATTGCATTTACCGTAAGTATTCAAAACCAGTGCTTCGAAACAGGGGATGGATAATCTTCCAGTAAAATTCATAACGATGCACATTGCTAATAATAATTTCTTGCATGTAAACCCTTTTGGAACCTATTTCTTTAAATTTACAGCACGAATTGTTAAATAACTGAGTAAACAGTACAATTTATAAACGTTACTAAAACTCGCACTAAAGCAAGATACAAATCACCCAAGAGGTGTAAAAAGGCCCACTCTGGCAACACTAAACTGATTATCTGACAGGTGATAAAGGAGTTAGAACTGTGTTTCATATGGAACGCCACAGCTGTCAGAACAACAACAGTTTAATTGCTGCACGCATCAAAAAATGACCATGGGATTTTATGTTGTAGATGTATAGTGCATTTAGCCTAAGAAAGTTATTCAAATAATGATGGACTGATATGGGTAGTTATTTTAATGTCCAAGTTTGTCTGAGTATGTAATAACAAAGTATAACAACTGAAATTGTGAACTACTGAGACCGATGCTTACACTTATAATTCTACACACACTATACATTACCGGCTTTACATTACTGGGTATAAAGATAATTAATATGTTGTGTTTTTATTAATAAGTAATAAAATATAATGGCATTGCAGTCATGCTTACTTTTTTAATGCAGATGGAAAGTTTTCACTTAGACCTAAAAGTGACCATTACTTATAAATAATTGATGGTCTCAACTCTCATTCAACCACTGGCCTTATTTGATCCTTTACTAAGATGCATATTATTTGCATGTTATTCACATTTCAGTCTATAGCATGCAATCAAATTCAGCAGTATGAAAAAAACATACGATAAAATACAGTATGTAAGCAATATAGAACCATTCAAGTTTTTTTTCCTGCTGTGACCTAGTCAGTTAAAACCATTTACTTTACATATTTTTTTAAAATACTTAATATTCAAATGTAGCACCATTTTTCTTTAAATTTTTTAGTTGCATACCTCCACTTAATTAAGTGAGATTTTGATACATTATCTACATTTATACCTAAATATAATACCTTCCACAGTAGCTATAACATGTTGCCTGCAATGACAGTTAACAAGCAAATATGTACAAATTAATAACTGAATATCTCCCTAATTTTCATGAATAGATGCGCCATCAGTATGCATTGTATTGGGATTGGATTGGGTATTGGGTGTGTATTGGGAGGGTAAGGGTGTTCCTAGCCCAGAGGCAGGCAACTGCTAGGGGCCCCAGACCAGTAGGAGGCCTCCAGGGCTGACACACTTATTATTTCTAAGATAATGGTGCTGAATTCTGGTAACAGACTCCAGAATCATCACTGTCTAGTTTATTATTATTTAAAAAAAACAATTGACTATTTATCATGTAATATATGATTTACATGCTGAGGTGTACTTTGTTATCTGGAAATAATTCATCCTTTGAGGACAAAAAAAAGTACCTGTCCCATAGACTTTTTTCCTTATAATCCCCCCCACACTTTTTTTTTTTACATTTGACACACATGGCCTTCCATAACCTCACCGTCGCTTGCAGGCACGTTTTTAACCACCAGGGGTCAGGATTGAGCCAGCACTTATTCTTATTATTAAAAAAAAAAAAAAAAAAAAATTGACCAGCTCTGAGATGTACAAGCTGTAGCTCAGTGCCATGAATTGATTTTCTTATTGGACACACCAGACGAATTTGTGAATCATTACCCAAATGAGCCATCAGTTGTAGGCGTCTGGTGCTGATTCTTTAGAATGGTTTTAAAGCTTTTTTAACTGAAGTTCGGGGTGCAAAAATCTTTTTAAAAGCACATTTTAAGGATCATTTACGTTGAAGATTTAAATCCAGTTTAAAGTCCACATTACAGGCATCATAAATATGCATTCAGTGAAGGCTGAAGATTAAACATACGGAGTGTGAAGACAACTGCTGACTGGGTTTTTTTTTTAATATGTTTTTTTTATAGAGTTTAAATTACATTAGAGAAACAAAGTATCAATAATAAATGGGTTTATTCTTTTTAAATGAATTATACTGTTAATTAAGGTGCATTTGCACACATGGATGGCTGTATTGGGTTACAAAATAAACTAAAAATGAATGATAAAAGAATATTACAAAAATCCAAGACTTTGCCGCAGTTGATCAGGTCTCCCACTGTGTCACACTATACCTATGGAGATGACACCACTGCACAGATGGATGAAGACGTTTCAAGTAGAGGAAACCAGAAAGCATACTGTCGGAGATCATCAACTGTGAGTAAGAAGATTTTAAAACAGGATTTGCGAGTTGGGTTTGACCATGATGCAAATACATGGATTGTGATGGAGATGATGTTGTGTAGTACGTTTATATAGAGGAAGAGTTACTTTAATTTGAACTACCTACTGTAACAGTACATCAGTTTCAGTACAGCCATCATATGAAAATGGACAAAATGTCTATCCATCCATTTGACTTGATTGAAAAACTGATGTACTTCTTATCCTGTGTACAGGGGCCCATGGCGCATGGAGACGTTCCCAGAAGACTTTAGGCGCGAGACGGGGTACACCCTTTGGAAATGTCATGACTGTGGGAGGAAACCAGAGTACACGGAGGAAACCCACCAAGCAGGGATGAGAACATACAAACTCCATGCACACAGAGACGAGGAAGGGATCAGACCCTCTACCCTGGAGGTGCAAGGCCACAGTGCTAACCACTAATCCACCATGACATGACTCCCCCCCCCCCCCCCCAATTTTTTATTATTATTATTATATAGTAGGTGTGTGATTATGATCTTAACAAATGCAGATTCAATTCCAACAACATCAGCCTGAGAACGGACAAAAGCTTGCTCTCACCCCCTGTGATCATTGGCGCCCCCTTGAGGGGGTGTTATTACTTCTATAGCGAACGCAGATCTTTGTATTACAGACTATCCATGTTAACTGACGCTTAATCACTGGATTCTCCGTCAATTATATAAACAGTTGTGGAAGGAGTCTCCAGTGCTTACACTTTATAACATTTAGAAATATGTTTTCTAGATCGGTGTAAGAGAGTGAATCAGTTTAGGATGAGGAAATAATTCCATTATAAAGTTAAATGTAGAGAAAAAGAAATAAACAAAAGAAGAACTACAGTATGCAGTGCCACCATATGATTCATGTTGAAACATTAATGTGTTATTTATTACGTAATATATATACACACGTTTCTGCTCTTGAACGGTGCCAAGAATTCTAAACCTGCCTGCATGTGCACTCAGTCCCCCAGGCTATATCATCTCCACATGGTGACTCGGGTCAATATAAATATCACTATCTATTACAGTTTTAAAAAATGCAATAAGAAGAAAATAAAGCACAATGGAGTGAACTTTGCTGCTGAGATGAGAGTCAGGTCTGGGTCTCAGGTGTGTCACAGAATGCAAAGGGCAGATGTGAGGAACTGCACATCCGTGCTCTGTGGTCGCCTGCATGCGTTATTAGTCATTCAATCATTTTTGTACACATACAGTAAATCTCAAATATTAAACCTGTAACAATGTCTGTTGCCGCAGTTCAGCAAACCGAGTGGAAGCTCAGTGGTTAAGCTTCTGTACTCGTGACTGAGCTTGAGCTGAAATCCTCTGACCGGGGTTTTGAACAGGACCTTTAAACTCCCGAAGGCTTTAGTGCTGCGGTTGCAATGTATTTTTTTTCCCCCTGGTTATGTGTAAACCTCATGAATCTGGAAAGACGTTTTCATAGTAAAAGATAAAAATTTCTAGCAATTCAGATTATTTCTAGGAATCGTCTCATTTCAGTAAACAACTTCTTTCTAAAATTATTAATCGATAAAAAAATGGATTGATGACATCTACATTTTGTTTGTTTAATCTCCTGATTAATATGAGATATGTTTGTTTAAGCAGTTTGTTTAAGATATTTGCACTTCCTCTGTATGTGTGTGTGAGGGTAAGCTGTAAGGGACTTTGGCCTCTATTACAACATCAGGACCCAGGTGCAATGCATCCACAGGGATAATGTGTTTGAGTGTGTGTGTGTGAATTTTGTTTTCAAGCACATAAATGTACATGTGTGATGCACTGATTATGTTGAGTGTAAAAATATAACAATCTGGATCTCTCTCTCTCTCTCTCTCTCTCTCTCTCTCTTTCATCAGAGACAGTCATGTTCAGTAAGACACATGCAGAGGGAGGGAGGAAGCTGGATATGATGGGTGATGCAAAAAATATGAAATTCCTTTGAGAGTAAAAATACCAAAAATTTCTTGTTTTTTTCCCCCGATGCTGAAAAAATTATTCATGTATTAACGTATTTAAATTAAAGGCATAACTTGTATTCAAGTAAACAGTGTAATAAAATAATTGTAAATAACGATAAACATTGGTATGTTTATGTTAATCTCATTATATAGAATTAAGTACATTTACAAACTTCATTTATTGTAGTAAAATAGATGACTTTGTTTGTTTTTGAGAAATATTTATTAATTTAAAATGTTTATTTTTTTTAAAGAAAATTCAAACGAAGAAAAATAACTTCTCATTAATAATTTTTAATAAACATAGCCATTTTAATATTTCTAAAATTGAAATACAAAAGTGCCTTTTGTATGTATAGACCTAAAATTGTAATGCATTTTTAAAATGTAATTAATTTGTTTCTTATTTCTTTTATTTCTAAATTTATAAAGTTTTTACTGTAAGCACTTTTTTTTTTTGCTCTGGAAGGCAATTTGGATCATCTCAAATAATAATTATGCATATTTGTGATATGAACAGCTCTCATACACAAAAACCGAGTCTATCACACTTACTGTATATAAACAACAACATCAACATATTTTTTCAACTTGAAGGCAAATTCCAACACATAAATACTATGAATTTATGTTAAATACGATTAATAAGCTCTTTATTTCATATTTTGTGTCTAGGTTCTACATTCAGTACCTGGTTTTATCAAAGCAGAATAAAGTGCATAATAAATATAACACTATATTGGCAGTTATTAGTGTGAGCCAGGAGCTTGTTTCTATGTAACGAGACGTTCCCCTCTCGGAGTGATGGGGGACAGTGACACCTGAAGTGCATTCCTTATGTCCAGTCTGCTCCATAATCTCATTTTCGTTGCTGTCACTGCAGACAACCCCGTCTCACTAAGAGAGGTTGTTGAAAATGGAAGAGGATTTTTAGTGCTTTTGTGCTGATTTCAGGATGTTCCTCCTCGATTCTAATTCTGAATGTGCAACGAATATTTACATTTTTAGCTTTTCCATATATATAACGAATGCTTAATTGTAACAAAAAAACAAACATTCTTGTTACTATTACTTGGGCAACCAATTTATTTTGTGTTTAGCTGGTGAAAATGACCTCATGCAAATTTAATACCTGCATTTCATACAGTAGTTTATAATATCGCTTGTTAAAGTATATTGCATGATTTTTGGGCTTTAGTAAATCAATATCAAAATCAATGTAGACTACATCATACAAACAATAACTGATATAACTGATCTGTATGTTAGATTCACAGAAATATCCCGGTTTGGTCAGTGGTGGCCCAAACGGTTGGCTGACCCCGTACTCCGATCCCAGCATCCTTACTGGGAGATGTGGAAAAAATAAAATTTTCACTGTGCTGTCAGTTACAATAAACAACTAATTGAATCTTAAAGTCATTAAGACAAACCTAGAGGATGTGCAGCATGTACAGTATTACTTAATTATAATATTTAATTTATCATAATCATCTACAGACGTATATTAAGCTGAATTAAATAAGACGTATTTAAGCTGAAAAGACCCGGCTTTCTCATTACTGGTGCATCGGGTTCTCAAATGAAGCAACAGAAAATTCAGTGTTCGAATCCCAAAACATGTAGGTGTGTGGCATGGCGTATGGTCTCTTCTCTGAAAGTAGCGTCTCGTGGGCATCTGTGAGCTCATGTATGTAGAAGAGGGCAGATGGTGCTTTCCTCCGAATGTGCAGTCGTTAACATTATTTATTCATTTCATTTTATTTTCAAGGGGTCATAGATTAAACTAATGCAAATAAATAAATAAATAAATAAATAAATAAATAAATAAATAAGGCAAACTGTTTGGGATGTTAGATACAAGACATTAAAATTTAAATATAGTCCCAAAATTCCCTTGGAATACATTGGAGCAAGCATGTGTTCACTTTCACCCTCCTCGAATGGTAGCTGTTGTATAATGAACATATAGGAGAGCTGGCTGGTGTGTGGGATTTGGCAGGTGACCAAAGTGTGGAGAAAACAGAACGATCATGTACCTAAAGTACATATACACTGTAAAAAAAAAATAAAAAAAAAAAGGCAACAAATAATGGTTGGGATCGTCAGAGTTTTAAAGTTACAAAGACAGAAAATTGCTTATTAAAAGACCCAAAGGTATAATAATGCATTAATTCAGCAAAATAACCCGTAATGTAATGTGAGCCACTCGCGTTCAAACAAGCCTTTTCCAGTTGGAAATGACGATGGAGCTGAGAACGAAATTAGAGAACAAAGTCATGCTCACGTTGCATTAATATTTTAAGTTACTTAAAAAAAAAAAACAAGTGTTTTGTTGTGCAGTTTTATTACAAAACTGAGCTGGTACAATTTTTTTCTCCCAAAACCATCTTGGAGAAACCGACTTGCCTCACTACTTCTGGTGCTGTAGATATTTTTAATAACTTGCATGCATGTCGTTTCTCTTTTATAACTGCCTCCAATCACATCACCACACAGAACTGGCTTCAAATCCTCTCAGTTGTGATATTAACTATTTTTCTTGCAATATATCTGTTAGAACTTTGGAGTAGGCCTGGATCATTTGGATCACATTCTTTTGGTTCTGTATTTTATTGATTTCCTTCATATATTTGGGGTTATTGTGTGTTATTGCAGTGTACGCACATATTTCACTATTGGGAATATTTCACACTATATATTATAATATACTGTACAAAGATGTGTACTCACTTCTGTGACATACTGTATATACTAAGTACAAAAATACGTTTCATTGCAAATTACAAGGGATGCTTAAGTCAAACTCTTTTTACTGTGCAGAATAACAAAACACAATTATGAGAATAAAAACTTCCTTTATTTCTCTATATAATCCCTTTTACACTAATACACTTATCCCAGTGTTACACTCGTGCTTTAAGGTAAAAAAAAAAAAAATTCTCAGTACACAAAGGCCACGATTGGACTTCCTGATTCACGTCTGACACACTGGCCTCCCAGGAACTCCTTTAATGGACCAAACATGTGGAAACACTGAAAACTTTCAGTCGAGTCTCTGTAATGTGCAAGTGGCTTTCAAGAATAATTGTGTCTACAGGATCCACAAACAAATTTACCTCTTCTGCTGAAGATTTCTGTTGATTTTTAAGGATCAGGTGTTCCACTCGCTGAATGTTCACGTTAACGACTGCAGTGGGCTCTGAGCTACATTGTCCAGGATTGTCACTCACAGACATGCAGCCTTCTTTAAAATGTTTTCACCAAATGTTTAGCAAGAATCTCATCACCGTACAGTAGTATAATTTTTGAAGTCTTAATTTTTCTGCTTAGAAGAAGACAAATCCCAGTTTCACTTGAACGCCTTTCATATGGTTCAAAAATATCAGTTGGTCCATATAAAATGCCCCAACTTTTGTGTTTCTAGCTCACATTAAGATCTCATTAGACATAATCAGGACGTTATGCTCACCCTGTATTTTCTTAGATGTTATAAAATAAAAAACTTTTCTCTTTTTGCACTGGAACTCCTTTTGCTATCAAATCAACCAGACCACCCAGGCTTGCAGGAAAAAAAAAAAAAAAGAATTATTTTAATAGTTCTTTGGAGAGGAAGCACTGTAGTCACAGGTCTATGGTTCCTGGATCAAGCTTAGGTTACTCTGTCTACAGTATGAGCTGTAAAGGCACGTAGAGTCTCAGCTTCTATTTGCATCTGCCTGTGTGCATGGCGCCTTTTAATGGAATGAGGCACTAAGATCCTGATCAGGATAAAGTGATTATGGAAGAAGAGTGGATTAATGTGTTATTTGGAGTATAACAGTTCTTTGACATGTAACCCTTATTAACATTAGCACAATTTCTCAAGGACATCTAAGAGCGTGTACATGTGTTTAACTACAGTAACTGGGATTCAAAAATTGGAATATACTGACTCCAATGTAAAGTTCACACCATCAGGACAAATATATATATATATATAGTGTATATTTGCCAAATTTTTCCAGAGCATTAGCTATATTACGGCGACGGATGGTGTGATTAGAACCCACTGAGACACGAAGGCAATTTGGGAAGCTGTGCGTCTCGGTGTCTTATATGAGGACCTGGCAAAGTCTAAAATGCCATCGACCAGATGGATGATTGCAAGATTATTGTGGAGAAAAGCTGCTCTTTCTTTCTTTCTTTCTTTTTTTTTTTTTTCTTTTTTTTTTTTTTTGCTCCCGAGTGGTTTTAAAAATGTGCGCATCAAAACCACACATGACTGGAATATTGTCAATTCTGTCTCTGACTTTCTTTCAATTTGTCTTTTTTTCCCCCCACTTTGACAAGCCTGTCTTTCTTTCTCAGGCTCTCTACAGGACACTGCTTGCAAATTGGTAATGAAACACCTTGTTCTACATGTGGGAATACCTCTACTGAGGTGTGTGTAGGATTTGCAAGGACATCTTTGTTACACTCGGGTGTAAACCCAAGCAGACCTCACTCACTCACCGTCTGTACCGCTTTATCCTGTATATAGGGTTGCAGGGAACTGGAGCCTATCCCAGGAGACTTAGTGGGGTACACCCTAGACGGGGTGCCAATCCATTACAGGGCGCACGCACCATCCTATGCTCATTCTCACACTATGGGCGATTTGGGAACGCCATGCATATAGAAGCAATGTGGGAATCGAACCTGGAACCTGGAGGTTCAAGGCGGCAGTGCTAACCACTAAGCCACCATGCTGCCCTCAGCAGGTGCACAAATTTGAAGATGGAGCTCAATTACGTGTTTTATATAAGACTTGCTGGCATGCTGATTTAGGAGAATAGTGTGATATGATTTTATGCAAGGTGGCACGGTGGTGTAGCGGTTAGTACTGTCGCCTTGCACCTCCAGGGTCCGGGTTTGATTCCCAGCCAGACTCGATTCCCGTCTCTGTGGGCATGGAGTTTGCATGTTCTCCCCGTGCTTGGTGGGTTTCCTCCAGGTACTTCGGTTTCCTCTCACAGTCCAAAGACTTGCAGATTAGGCTAATTGGCGTTCCCAAATTGGCTGTAGTGTACGAACGAGTGTGTGAGTGAGTGTGTGTGCCCTGCGATGCATTGGCACCATTTATTACTGCGTAATATCCGAATTCCTATGCGGCACAGTGGCATAGTGGTTGCCACTGTGGGCTCGCACTTTGATATTCGGGTCTGTGTGCATGGAGTTTGCATGTTCTCCCTGTGCTTGGTGGGTTTCCTCCAGGAACTCTGGTTTCCTCTCACGGTGCAAAGGCATGCGAGGTAGGCTATTTCAAAATTGTGTGTGAGTTTGTGCTTGTGTGGCCTGACATGGCCGTCCAGGGTCATGTGCCCTGCGTCTCCTGGCCCACCTTGATCCTGAACTGGATAAGCGATAAAGAGGATGAATGAATGAATCCTAGTTCCTATTACGACTTATTTTATGGCAGTTTTAACCACTTAGTACTTCACTAGATGTTTTGTTGATCTATCCTGGAGTTAACAAAACCAGAATAAAAGAACCATGTCATATGGCCAGCATGCAGACTCTATAACCAAGTGCATAAAAACTGGGCGTTAAAAGGTCACGGCCATCTGACACGGCCAACAAATTAGCACGGCTCTGACGCAGTCCTCTGATGCCAGCCGGGCCGCGCTTTCATGTCCTTAGATGCTCGCTACATTTTGTTGATTTGCCGCGTGTTTTGTGTTTTGCTTACCCGCAGAGCCGAGAGTCCCGAGGCGTCTCTTTCGCTGTTAAAACCCGTGCCGCATCAGATCTCTCCAGATCCGAAGAACACAGAGAGACACACGCAGGAGGTTAAGTGTAGAGAAAACAAGAGACAAGCAGACGCAGGAACAGATGGATGGAGAAAAGAGTAGCAAAGGAAGAAAGCGAGAGAAGAAGCTTTTAGAAAATTTCGATCTGTGTCTGGTCGCGGTGTGTCACGCTGTGTGTAGTGTTCACACGTCTGAGACGACGTATCGCTCAAACGAACTGCCGCGGGGAGCTCACCAGGTGGGAACCTGATGAGAAGATGGTTTTTAGGCAAATGTTTTTAGTGGAAAAAAAAAAAAAAACACACACACACACACAACATGATTTATTTATTTATTTTTGGACCGAGAACATCATATTGAATTTTGTTTCCGTAATTTACCATCTGCCTCTCCTGCAGTACTTCTTCACACACAGACATGTGCACACACTGCTTAAACAGTCCATTGTTATGGAGGATGTGTTTGCTTTAATAACGCGATTTCCGTTCATTCTGCTCTCTCATTATCTGTTATTTTCCTAATGCATGCTGCTGTTTGTCTCGCACAGAAGGTGATGTTCAGACTCGGAATATTGACCACTTATTCCCAATTATTATTGATAACTAACAGGAGCAGCATGTCATGATGTTTCAATTAAGAAATTAAGTCTAGCAGCGTCACCAGGCTACAATAATAATTCAATCACTTGCCATAAATTTTGGTACAAGCCGGTTTTTGGTCTTGTTTTGGTCTTCACTTGTCTGTAGTTTTCTGAAATTAGAGGTGTTATTAAGGTGTGATTAATAAAAAGTAATAACAGAAATATAGCTTATAGGCAGACATTATTTTAAAGGTATAGAATATAAAAAGAGACATTAGAAAATAGCTTTAACCCATCATAGCTTGATTTTTTTTTTTTCACGTTTGGTTTTGAGATGAAAAGATAAACGTGAGACAATAAATAGTTGATATTTATGATGTGCTATTTCGGCTTAGGCCATGGCATCTTTAACTTGAATCCAGGCATTTTATAGTGATCAAGAATACTGGAACAATGTTTAATCAACGTTAGACTGATCGTTTATACAATTGTGAGCCAAATTAAAAATTTCAGCAACATACAGAGTGACTTACATTTTTATCTCATTATACATCTGAGCAGTTGAGGGCCTTGCTCAAGGGCCCAACAGGGGCAACTTGATGGTTCTGGGATCTGACAATGGGACCTTTTGAACCATAAAACAATGCCTTAACCACTGAGCTACTGTACCACTCCCCTAAAAATCTGCAAAAACCATTTGCTTATCATACTGATTCTTCAGCAGAATTGATAGTTTGAGAGTTTAAATTCTAAACATTGTTTAACGCACTTTAATGAACTTTATTTAAGCTTGGTTACTCCAGTTGTGATAAAAAAAAATGCATATTTTTCGCTATAAAACTGCACTTCTGTCAAAATAAAGTTGAGGGTTCCCTCTTTCTTACTTCATCACTAAATGTTTATTTAACTTTTCTAAAAATATGACTTTTTCCCGAGGTGCTCCTCATACTGTAGACAATTCGCACTGGCCGTATCTCAGCAACCCGCATATGATACAGTAATACATCTGGTATCAAAATAAAGCCTATTGAGCCAGGAATCTCAAATCATCCAAAATGTGACTTAATTTGATGTGGTGGGGTCACAAATATTAGCTCTGGATGTCTACTCTGGGTTTGAGCCCAGGGTTTTCATAGCCATTGAAGACTATATTTGCTGTTAAAAAAGACAAGACAACCAAAGAGCTGTCTCTCAGAGAAAAGCAAGTTATCTTAAAGCTGGGGAAAATTATTGTGCATAGCCAATAGAAGAAAATCAAATGTCCTAGAAAAAAAAAATATATAGACACCACTGGTGTACTGTATTAACAAGCAGACATGGAACTGGTCAGCCAAGGAAAACAACAGCAGTTGATGACACAAACATTGCATTTGAAAAACTAAAAAAAAAAAAAAAAACTGACACCAACAACCTTCACAGGAAGGGATGAGGGGATCATAATCCCGCCTTTATAGAAGGAGTATAGAAGCCATACCACAAGATGGTAAACCAATAAGTATGCAACGATTAAATTGGGATTCGCAAAGAAATACTGAGATGAGCCAAAAAAATGTTCTGGAACAAGATTAACCTCTACCAAAGAAATAGAAAAAAAGGAACTTTTTATGATGTTCAGAAAACTATTTCTTATTTTTATTTTGAATTATTTTTATTCTACAGTATATCGCCTGGGGAAGAAGTACTTTTTGGAATAGAAGTTATGAGCCGTATCACTGATGCAGCTTCGTCTTCTTCAGAAAATAAAACACAGTAAGCGAGAGCAAACGCCAAAGTAATTTCTAGCTACTGATGGTCAAACGACACAATCACCTTCGTTTTAATGAGTCACAGGACTGGAACTCGTGATTAACTTGGTGAAATTTATTTTGGCTCAACAGAATTCATTACTGGATACTGCATGCATATATATCAGCTTCTTTATTGTCTTAAGACAATCAGGAATATAATTCTAAGGCTTTCATTTGTTTGTTTAATTTAGTTTAATTTAATTAATTAATTCATGTGCAGGTCTATATACAGGGGTTATTAGTAGGATCTGTTTGATCAGTCAAGTCAAAGCTCATAAAACTCAAATAACTGATTCATCCTGGATGAAGAGCCTGAACCAAGCACATGGAATTGAACTTCCAATAAGCCTCCTGCTTGGATTGTGGGATTGATGTTGCTTTAAAAAATGGATGAGCACTTCATAAAAATCAGGATGTAAAAATTTATGTGCTCCATCATTTCTAGGTACTTGTGCTGAAATGTCCTACCCAGGGCACCTCGAGGGAAGCAAGGAAGGAAGAAAGGGAAAAAGAAGAAAAGTAAGGAGGAAGGAAAGATGGAAGGAGAAATGAAGAAGGAAAGAAGAGAATGGAAAGGAGGAAGGAAGGAAGGAAGGAAGGAAGGAAGAAAAGCAATTACAGAAGGAAGAAAAGAAGAATGAAATAAGAAGGAAAGAAAGAAGAAGGAAAGAATGAAGGACGAAAGGAAAGAAGAAAGGAGGAAGGAAAGATGGAAGGAGAAAGGAAGAAGGGATTAATGAAGAAGGAAAGAAGAAGAAAGGAAGAATGAAGCAAGAAGGAAAGAAAGAAGGAAGGAACAAGATCAAGGAAAGAAGAAAGAAGGAAGGACCAAGAACAAGGAAGGTTGAAGGAAGGAAGGAAGAAGTAAACAAAAAAAGAAGGAAGGAAGACAAAAATAAGGAAGGAAGAAAGAAAAAGCAAAGAAAAATAAGAAAGAAAGTATAAGCAAGGAAACAAAAAAGTGAAAGAAAGAAGAAGTAATTGGGCTGCATGAGTCATGTTTTATTAAGTCACATGACTGAGCCTGATGTAAAGACGTCAGATTATCATTGCGATATAGTGCTCGTTTTTTTTTTTTTTTTTTAATAACTAATTAAATTGGAAAGATTTTTTAGTCCAACCGGATTCATTAGCAGTCCCACACAGCTCTATACCAGTTCCTTTATTACCATTATGTCAATCAAGGTTGAAATCCTGTCCTAATCATATTCTTCATGACTACAGTCGTGAGCAGGCCACGGAGAGCCTGGGATATTCATTCATCACAAAGCATTATATTACTGTATCATACCGCAGTGCTGCTGTAATTCTCAATTCTGACTCTTCGGAAAGTGTTGATTTAATTTTCTATAGCATCAGCTCTAAGGAGAAGGAAGTCTGTCATTTAAATAGCAGGTTTATATTACTATGCTCTTTCTAATCTGCTTGTTCTTTATTGTTCTGTGAAATAGAGGGGAAAAAGAGGAGTGTCTCATGAGCAAGAGGAAGAGTGGCAGTGGTGAAGTCAGGGTTTCTTAATATGATACAGTATTAATTGTCATCCAGATCAGAAATGGTTAGTAAGCAATCTCTGAACATCATCGCAAGAAAGCAACACCACCACTTTACTGATGATATTTCTTGCTTTCACTGTGTTGCATTCAGAGTACAGAAGGAGAGAGAGAGAGAGATTCTGATGATTTTGACAGATTAGGTGACATGGGGATGAGTAAGAAAAGAAGCATAATAATAATTATTGAATATAATGACATCAAAACAGTCATATCCCCATGATAATATGGAATAGATTCACTCATTTCAAGTGTATTTCAGATAACAGAATCAAGCACGACAAGTGAGAACAAGACAAGAAAATGAGAGGAGAGCAGAGCCACACAAACACCCCACCCCAGCTGCATGAGCAAATTTACTTGTAAGTACATTAAAAGCAATTTGCTAAACCTTGTTTTCATATAATAATGCATAGATTTGCATTTATTTAATCATGGTTATGATTGTAGTTAATTAATCTCTTGACATTACATATTGAAATAATGAAATAAGAAAAGGGTTTAAAAAAAGTGAATAAACAAATAGAGCAATGTAATACATTGTGGGATATTATTGCAATAATTAGCAGGGGTGGAAGGGGGGGGGGTGTTCTTGGGGGTTGATTTGTTCCCCAAGTACAGGTGCAGTTAGATGTATCCCTGCTCACTGAGTGGTTTGATTTCTGCCTCACATGACAGGTACTTTTAGATAAAAGCATCTTTCAAGTGTAGAAATCGAATTTAATGGGAATGCAAACAAACTGTGAAGTTTCTCTACGAGACTTTTTAAGCTTGAAAGATTCAGCGTGTACGCACTGATCAACGAAGCTGAACAGCAATACATTACTCGCAGTGAACAAATACAGACAGGAAGCAAAGAAAGAAAGATAAAGGAAGGAAAGAAAGAAAAAAAGGTAAATAACAAAACACAAGAAAGAACAAAGGAAGGAAGTAATGGAGGAAGCAGAAAAGGAGCAAGGAAGGAAGGAAGGAAAAAAAACAAAAGCAAGAACAAATGAACAAAGAAAGAAAGAATTAAATATTAAAACAAAGGAAATAACAAAGGAAGAAAGAAAAAAAGAAAGAAGAACAAAGGAAAAAATACAATTTTACATAGAAAAAAACAACAAAAGAAAGAACAAAGGAAGGAACAAACGAGGAAGAAAGAACGAAAGAGAGAAAGAAAGTGAGAAAACGAAGGAAAGAAAGACAAACTTAAACAATAAAACACAAACAAACAAAAAAGAACAAAGGAAGAAAAGAAAGAAAGAAAGAAAGAATGGACAGAATGCAGTAAGGGAAAAGGAAAGAAGGAATGAAGGAAAGAAAGCAAGAATTAAAGAGAGAGATGTGGAAGGACATTTAGAAAAATATGCAAACACCCACTTTGAATTTAAATCTGAATACAATTAATCTTAATACACACACAGACATGCACACACACACACA
>JAAGKR010000472.1:55341-76539 GCA_011419295.1 Clarias macrocephalus | reverse complement strand
GTTATACTGAACTTTCAGCTGCCCAACACACAGTATGACTGCAGATCAATCCCTGCAATCCCTGTTATCACCCAAATGAGTCTGGTTCCTCTCAAGGTTTCTTGTCTCAAGAGTGTTCTAACAGAGAGATGGGAATTGGCTATGACTAAGTAAGCAGAAAATCAGGGAAACGTGTCAAAGAAATCAGTATGAATTCTAGGCTCATTATTATGGTTTTCCATAGTCTGATTGGGCTTTATCGGCTTTAAGCATGCATTTTTCCAATACAGTAGTCTCTAGGCTTATTTGCATGGATTCTTTTGGTATCATTACTCACGTGGTGAAGCACAGAGCTTTGTTGAATACATGGCATGTCATCATGAAGAAATATCTGCAACTGATGAGGTGTTGGAGGACCAAACAAGACTTTTTGGGACGTCCTCAGTGCAAGCACCTATGAAAAACTTGGTTTGCTTAATTAGTAAGGTGTCCTATCTCCATCTTTGACCAGAACACACCTTTTTCCATCATGAAACTTGATCACTAAATATCATGATGTATCATGACATCAAGTAGAAGCAGTTATGTTACTCAGTATGTAGCCCCAAAAATGTACATCTTCGATACCTGATGATCAAAAACAGCTTCCTCTCAAAAAGGAATCATCACAGAAGGCATCCCAGGTCGAGTCCTCAAAGCCTGCACTGTCTAGCTACCATCAGTGTTCACAGTAATATTCAACCTTTCCTTATCTGGACACTAGGAAGTGGAATTATATTAAAATACTGTACGTTGACTACAGTTCAGCGTTTAATACAATAACTCCCTCCACATTCACCACCAAGCTGGAGCACCAGGGACTCAGCCCATCTGTGTCCATGGATCTCTAACTTCCTATCTTGCAGACCACAGGCAGTAAGGACAAGCAGACACGTCTCAGCCTCCCTCACCCTCAGAACTGGGTTGTGTCCTAAGCCCCCTTCTGTACTTATTGTACATCTGTGACTGTGTGGCCACTACCAACTCCACCACCATTATCAAGTTTGCTGATGACATCATTGTGGTGGGCCTGATCAATAATAAGATGGCCTACCTGGCGGAAATCTGGAGAACTGCAGTCAGAGGAACAACCTTCTTCTGAACGTCAGCAAGTCAAAGGAGCTGATAGTGAACCAAATGAGGCTAGGTTCCCTGGTGAGTCTGGTTCCTGTCAAGGTTTCTTCCAATTGCCATCTCAGGGAGTTTTTCCTTGCCACTCATCACTCTCTTATTATCCGTAAAGCTGCTTTGTGACATTGTTAAAGGTGCTACATAAATAAAACTGAATTGAAAATTATTTTGAAATCAGAGTGCTCACTTTACAGACTCAATCTATTCTCATCCCACCCTCACAGATGCATCTCATGGTTGATCTTGAGAAAATAAAGGAAATCACTGAATTCTCATCACCACTTTTTTTTTTCTTAGCAATATCTGACTTTGCATGAAAATGATTGATCAAACCCTCATACAACATAGGTTTATTATGCAATCATTAATATTAACTACTAGATGTGCCCGCGACTTCATTCGCATGGAATTTAATTGCACACTCATAAGCGCGTATTAAAAAATGTAAAGTGCCCCCTGTTGAATTTTGAGGCAACTTTACAGTTTTATTATATGTATAGGTAGATATGAAAATCTTTTCCAAATTGAACTTTTTGACAACTTTTCTGAGCTTTATGGGTAAGAAGAATTTTAACGCCCTGTTACTGCAGTAGGGAGGATTTAAAAACAAGATGGGCAGTGATAGCTTGGTGGACTGCTGATTAGAAGGTCCCTGGTTAAAGTCTCAGCACTGCCAGTCTGCAGCTGTCGGGCCCTCAACCACTCAAACACAATTGGGTATCAAGCCAGCAACCCTGTAAGAAACTACCACTGAAATGACAAATATATCTCCAGGCTGGGGAGTATTTGTCACCTGATGGCATGCGGATGGCATCCTGATGGCAAGGGAAGGGCCGTACCTTAGCCAACCTATATTATAACACATCCAAAACATACCAGACAAAATAGAAACTATATTGAGGCTGAAATGCGAATCCAAATTTTGTCTCCCAAGATATACAGTAGAAGTGTAAGATACACAGACACACAACGGAAAAACCCACAGAAATTTTCTGTCATTTAAACCAATTAGACCTGTTGGCACTTGTTTTCTAAAGCATTAGAGTCCTCCCTCCTCCTCATCCCACCCGACATAGTGGTTATGTGGAGTTGCGCTGATTAAGATCTATTACGAATCAAAAAAATCAAAAACAAGGCCTCTTAATTAGGGAAGCAGTGTTTCCCTGTGGCGCTAAACTGTACATAAAAGACTCTGCCCTCCTCCACTGCTGCCCTGATTAAATATTAATCATTTCTTTCTTTGTGTTGAGCACTGGTTTGATGCTAATCATGTGTGTGTGTAGGTTTGTATGCGTGCATGTGTGTCTCCTTCTGGAGTGCGAGTGAATGGCCCTCGTTTTCCCACTACTTAACAAGTCCGTGTTTGGAGTTCGTAGTTTTTGTGCCCTGACAAACAGCTTAATTAAATCAACACCTCACAGCCGCTGCATTCACAATTAGAGACGGCGCCTGCAGCGATGGCGACTGATTAACGCCTTTTCTCTTCCTGGCTCTGTGCGTATGTGTTTTTCGCTGTGAATACCCTTTACACAGTCACTGATCTGCTTGTGCACTGCTCTGAAAACAGTTAAACATTTAGCCTCTTTGCTAGCATGACGAAGCACTTATCATTCATCTGCTAGCGACACTTGGCCGATGCTAATGAGGCACTTATGGTCCTTGCGATGTTCCTGTGAAAAATGAAGAATCATCACATTTGAAGATGTTTACCATGAATTTCTAAATATTAATGGAATATGTGTCTGAGTGCGTCAGTGTTTTTTTTTCTTCTTATTTTTTTTTCACCCAATTTTTTACACCCGATTTTTGTTTGTTAAAAGTTTCTTGAATCAAATCGTATTCAGTGTCATATGAATTACGATTAAGTCAGGTATAAAAAAAATTCTATATTGTGTACTGCTTAAAATGTTATGCTAAAAAAACACAAAACAAACTTAGAAAAAAACGTTATTAATGCTAAAAGTAACCAGAAAGAAAACTACGCCATTGTCAGAGCATTATATGAGCTTTGCTTGTGGTTTTGTTTTGTTTACTCCATGTGCTTTTGTCGGTGTAGTCATGCATTTTTATTCTGACATCTTGTTTTACCCCCTGGTCCTGTTTTCACCACATCCAATACTTGTGTGCGGTGTTGGCAACACTTAAGCATGATAAAAATAAAAAAAAAATAGCCAAAAAGCTTCCAATATATTAAATTAGATTTGCTGTCAGTGCAAATCTGTCACACTTTACACACTGATGGTGAGTCAATCGAACCTACTCTTAACATATCTCAACATACAGTATATCATATTCTTACAACCTCTCAACTTATATAGGTGGTATCGAAAAGTTTTGAGACCAGTTTTGGAAAATGCCAGCAGATGGCAGCACAAGGCTGGATGCACAGTCGCAGGGAGCACCGACATTCATAAGTCAGTGTGCCAAAAGACATCATCCTGTGTACATCGGAAGCAATGCAACTGGTGCTATTCTGACCACAGGTGTTACAGTACCACAACCATATTTCATCATGGACAGCAAGTTAGAACAAAGTGCGAACATAAAATTCTGCGTGGAACTGGACATGTCTGCCACAGAGATGTTTGAAATTATTCAGCATGTTTACGGATATGTTGCAATGAGTCGTTCAAGGTGTTTTGAACATCCGATGAGAGAAAAACTGGATGTTCCATGACGACAATGCATTCTGTCACCGAGCTCTCCACAGACACGAGTTTCTCGCTGGAATCAATATGATCTCACTTTCGCACCCAATCTACTCGCCAGATTTGGCTCCTGTAGACTTCGCCCTCTTCCTGGAGATGAAGGTCAAAGGTCGCTGGTTTGACACTGCTGTGGAGATCCACCACGAATCACAGAAGGTGCTTGACAGTCTTTGAAAAGAAGATTGCCAGGACATATTCCAGATGTGGCAGGAATGCTGGGAGAGCTGTATTGCTGTACAAGGGGACCATTAAGGCTGATAGTTTGTAGATAAATAAAGTACTTTCTTGTAAACAGAGCTAATCTAACCAGAAGCTTTTATGTGAAGTGGCAAACCATATTGACTACAGGACGGTCTGTTCATGAAGTCTGTAAATTTGTTTAAATTGACCTAATAATTTTTCAAATCTAGCAAAAAAAAAAAAAAAAAAGTAGTTTAGCTTTGTTACTAGACAAATGCAGCAAAGGTCACCAAGTCTTAGCTCATCAACTTGAGTTGAAAATTGGGTAAATTTTTGTGTTGAACTTTATAGTTGATGGTAAATACACTAGGTACTTATTTGAATCTATTGAGGTGCTCAGACCCTGTTGCTGCTGGCCAGCTTGAACATGTCTGACAGGATGCCCAGTGGGCCCACACAGCACAGCACAGCATAGCACACACATACTGACAGCTGTGGGCTGTTGGGGCTGATGTAATATCACCTCATTGACATGCCTGTGAACACATCTGCATGTGTGTGTGTTGCCTGCGTCACTGGTTGACTTGCCAGAACAGACCCCTACAGGGAAACCTGATCAGCTGTATGATCGACACACTGATTCAAGGACATACTGTATAAGCAAATTTTCATTTGTGTCATAGTTCGAATGTCCAGCTAGTATATAAAGTGGTGCATCTGTACTGTATACGAATGCTCCCGCCTTACGAATTATCACTTTAAGAACTGAAATTTAGCAAGAAATTTGCTTCGGCATACAAAGCATTTTTGGCATATGAACAAATGAACTAAACAGAACGGTTGTGCGTATGTCCGAGAGCCATTTGCATCAGTGGAAAGCCAAGCAAAATGATTTTATGTATTTTTTGTGCGTGTGTTTTTTTCTTTTCATTTTGTGCAAGATTTGGTAAAGACGTAGCAACATGGGTCACGAGAATCTTAGCAAGGACATTATCAAGAAGAAAACAGAAAGAAAGATTTTTTTATATAAGCAAAAATATGATTATATTTTTAGGTGGCTGGAACGGATTATCTGCATTTACATTATTTCCAAAGGGAAAATGTGCTTTGCCATACAAAGTTTCATCTTAAGAACTCGCCTCTGGAACGGATTAAATGTGTATGTCCGTACTTCTGTATTTTTGAACAAATTGCTTCCAGGATCATGAAATGGAAGGTAAGAAAGTACATTTACTTTGTTACTGTATTTAAATGTATATTTCATGTATCTATACTTTGCCTGTAGTTTTATTAGACGATACTTTTTACTTGTACTCTATTACATCCTACAGCAAATATTTGTGCTTTTTACCTAACTACATTTCTCTATGGCATTGCATTAATTACTGTAACTACAGTGCCATGTAGCACTTGAAGCAGGCATATCGCCACCTGCTGACTATTAGGTGTAAATTGGGTACGTCTACTTTTTCTTAAGGTATTGTTTAACTATAATGTCGTGTCCCCAAAAGTGTTTATTACTCATTACACAACAATATTCTAATAAAGATAACTGATTAAAATAAACACATGAATACACAAACCTATGAGATACTATGATTGAAATGTACCCAACACCTAGTGACCAATCAGAAACAAGAATTTAAAACTATTTCTTGTCTTATGAAGGGCCCCCGTTTCATTGATGTTTCAATGAAAATTCCATAGTGAACCAGAAGCTCCCCTTGTCAACCAAAGAATTCCAGGATTTACTAAAAAGAACAATTTCACTTTACTATTATCAACATACTATTAACACCATCAACACCAAAATCATGTGACCACTAGTTCCACGCTAGCTTCTTTAAAAAGTAAAAATGCATAGGCTTTAGGGAATTCTGGATAAATCGTTCCATTCTACACTAAGATAGCTGTGATGTGTTGTTAATCAATGAATTAGCTCTTGAAAGTGTCTCTTTTATATATACAATTTTTTGCATACATGTAGCCAACATCATTATCCTTGTAATGCAATTTCATCAGGATTTTGACAAAATAATCACTATGCATTCTGGTACTTTCATTAGCGGTATGCACAGTGGGTTATAACAGAATTCATTATTCAAGAAAAATTATTCATCCACTGAGAATTCGGACACTGCAACGCGCCGGCTACAGAACGGGCAGAGCTGATCTCCTCTGTTTCAGAAGGGGTGGAGTTCAATTTTGGGTCAGAAGACTGAAATGAAAAAATTAAGCAGATCCATTCGTGACAATATTGCACAATATTATGGGTCTTTCTCTCTATAGAGGGATGCAATATGAAGAAATCATTAAGACTGAGACACAGACAGAGTATTTTAAATGGAGATTAATATGTGTATGAATAATAATAATAATAATAATAATAATAATAATACATTTTATTTATGAGCGCCTTTCAAACACTCAAGGACACTGTACAAAAGTTACATAAAGGCACATAGAAACAAGACAAAACCAAACAAAATATACCAGGAACAAAGCAAAATTAAATGCCAAGAGAAACTGTGTATGAGAGAGGCAGGAAGGATTTAAGGTGGGTACGCAAGCACTAAAAGCACTATTGGTGTATCCGGGCAAACTGTTAGCATTGCCATTCATCCATCCAACCACTCTCACTCACTTACTCATCGCCAATATTGCTTTATCCTACTGTATATACAAGGTCTCGTGGGGCCTGGATCCTATATCAGGAAACTTAAGGCACGCGGTCCATTGCAGGGCATCCATCCATCCATTCAATATCTATCTTGATTATCCTGTGTAGGGTTCATTGATCCTATCCGCATTCCACACCTAATCCCAATCACACACTATGGGTAAACTGGAAATGGCGGTCTTTGGAAACCAGAGTACTTGGAGGAAACCAGGCAAACTCCATGTACATAGGCTTGGATGCGAGACCCCAAACCCCCTTTTGTATGAGGCAACAGGGCTAGCCATTAAAACACCATGTCTCTCTTATTTATTCAATCATAAATTAATTCATCTTTAATGATGATCTGGTCAGATTGTTTAATTTCTGCCACTTTTTAAAAAAATTTTTTTACCAGTGTATTCCTGTGCCGTGTAACGTGCAGTATCTGTTGGTACAAAGATTCTGATTAGGCCACACCAGCTTAGTGTAAAAATAAATATTTAGATAAACATCTGGAAATTTCAAGCACCAAACAAGATTTTTTGGTTGTTAAGACATTGCAGAGGAAGTGGTCGGATGTTGTGCAAAACCTGCATAAACTTTGTTTTAAGGATGTATATGTTATCTTAATGACATTTTTTCACGGTCATTCCAACTTTAAAAAAAACATGCAGTTTTGATCGCATCATCATTTCAATTACATTCCAACACTCGTCCAATGTTAGGTCTCCGTGTAGGATACTGATACAGACATTTGCATTCTGTTGATTTTCAGATGAAGAAAAAATGCATCCTGAATAATTAAAATTATTAAAGCATTTTTTGATTAAGGTCTCCATTCTCATCATGTTGGCTTTTTTTCATCATCACTCTGAACATGATGCGTGTTGATTAAATGTCTGGCCTCTGACCCTCTTCACTTCCACTAAGATAATGAGTGTCGCAATTATTTCTGTTGTCTTCATATGATATTCATATGCTAATGTCGGTTGGTTAATGAATGGGAAAGTTTGATGATGATCATAAACATGAGCTACACAGTAATAAATAAGAGGCTTTTTTTTTTACTTGTTATGGTGTATTTGGATATAAATATGTTTGTGAAGGACTACTGGTTTACTCTTTCCTATTATCTAAGAGTAATTAAAGGGCAAGCCTTTCTAGAGCAAAATCAATAAAGGCAAAAAAATCAATACAATAATTTCAGTATGAATTCATCATAATGATTTTGTAGTAATTGCTCTGTTTCTGTCTAGCACGGCTATGAAAGTACAATCATTTGTTATGCAAAAATACAATTATTGTGAACCCTGAACACATTCAACTATTCCTGAATGCAGGGTCACTGTGAAGGAAATAATATGTGATTTACTTTCCTTTCATCAAATTAAGTCAGTAAGCTTTCATGCCATGTGCTGTGTATATGTGCTGAGGGTCGGAGTCAATCTGGAAGAGATGCCTCCTATCAGTAAATAAATGCTTCCTCATAGGATAATGGTGATCAGTTAAAAAGAAAAAGAAAACAATAGACACCATATTGATTTACAGAAATGATTAGCTCGTAGGTGATTAGTGGACTAAATTAAATAAAAGCCTCCTGCCCACAGAACAATTGAGTCACCCTTACAGAGATGTTCCATTAATTTGTTACGCTTGTATGCACTATATTTTAGTACCGTATCAAAACAAACCGTAACTTTTTGAAGTACATTGACGTGACAGATTAATGCTTATTTAAAATTTTGTGACGTCAAAGAATTTCTCCAGGTCTTCAGTGATTGTGATCTCTGATGGCTTCACACATTTACTATAGGTCAAACCGACAGCCACAGTAAAACATTGGACACACATTCTAATTCCATGGTCTTGATTTCTTTTTACATTGTAAAACAATGCTGAAGGCATCCAAAATATGCAATAATAATCATTTTGAACAGTTGATATTGACATGTGTGTGCTACTTACAGTATGCTCTATAAAGTCTTTCTATAAAGAAAGTATTTATCTATTTATTTATCCACCCATCCATCCATCCATCCATCCACCCATCCACCCATCCACTCCATCCATCCACCCATCCATCCATCCACCCATCCATCCATCCATCCATCCATCCATCCATCCATCCATCCATCCATCCACCATTCTATCTGTCTATCTGCGGTGCTGTTTGTTAATTGGTAATTTCTGAGGCTGGTAACTTTACTGGTAACTTTGCTTTTGCTGGTAAATGAACTTCTCCTCTGCAGCCGAGGTAAGTTTTGGTTTCATCATGGAGCTTGATGGGTTTTGCAAATGCACTTGACACAATACTGTTCTTATAAGAACTGTTCCAGGACAGCTGACCTTAATGTCTTAAAATAACAACTGAATGCTGTTATTGTTGTTGTTTGTCACTTAATTACTTAATCACTAAACAAATAACATTGAATCAGAAGGTGTGTCCAAACTTTCGACTGGTACTGTATATCCCAGTATGTCCCATCTCTTCCTTGTATTTGCAGGAAACCTTTGATGGCTCTACCTCCTCTAGTTAAATCTCTGGCTTCTTATGACGCCTTGTTTTTAACTGCCAACAACATTTAGTATACTTGCTTTCTGCTAGTTTACTTGCCGGCAACATTTGATGGTTCTGCCCCTTCTGGCTGGATCTCTAATGTCTTCTCCACTAATTTAAACTACAGTAGCCTCCAACGGTTCTACCTCTTCTATGCGATGGCCCCACCCCTTTCAGTAATTTACGCCAAGATGACTACCGATGGCCCCGCCCCTTTTGATCATGTCAGTGACCTCAGGCCACTCCCCTTCTACAATTTAAACTACAGACAACTGATAGCTCCATCCCTTTCACACCTTTTCTGTAATTCTGGTGCATCATTTGATTGTCAATAGTGGTCACACTAGTCATGATTCAACTGCACAATTTGTACAAGTATTCCCTAAAAATTAAGAGATCTTTTTGACAAAGAGCTTCTTTTTCTTTTCTTTTTTTTTTCCCTCAAGAAGCTGTGTGATTTACTCCAGGGTGCCGAAACGGAGCTGCGTCATGTAATCCGGACTCTCAAAAACTGGATGAAAATTGATTTTGTCTGCTTGCATTCTTTGCCCTTTAGGCTCTGCCTCATTTTAATTGTAAATCCGTGAGATTTATTTAGTGTGAACGCTCTCTGCAGAACACAATGCATCGCTGCGCGCGTGTTTGTAAGGCATTTCACACGCAAGTGAAGGCGGCATAGCTCGCGCCGCACTTCAAAAGGCTTCAGCTTGGCTACCGTCGTCCCGACAGCTGGCGGATAAAACGGATTCATGAAGACACACACACACACGCACACACACACACACATATGTTTATGGGTAATGAGTGGACACAAAAGCAGAGACACACAACAATAAATGCTCCACGCGGCCCATCCCTGGAGTTATTGACTGTCTAACAAAAGCCAAACTCTAGTTCTCTTGCTTAGATTTTTTTTTGTTCTTCAGATTTGACAGCATTTACAGTATGAATAAGCTGTATTATCTCAGGTGCCAGGTTTTTGAAGCAGCTACTGTAGCAAGCATAAACAGAGGTCAGACACAAGCAGGATTCATTATATTTGCCACTCCTTAGAAGAAGAAGAAAAAAAAAACGGGTTTGCTGAAAGCAGTAATGAGCTAGTATAATTACAATTTAACGTATTTAAGTATCTAATAAAGTTGGTATGAAAAAATTATTTAGTTAGCTATCGTGATTTTTTTGTAGATTAACTGCCACATCGAAGAATTTAGCAAATTCTAATAGAGATGAACAGAATTGGCAAAAATCACCCACGATTCTGTCTGTCTTATCCAAACTCCACCCCTTACCCACGTACACGGCGGTTTTAAAATACAACATTCATTCAGCCACATGCGGCCCTCACACGTGTTTGCAAACTGTTCGACATGTGCTCGTTGTAAAGTTGTTATAAAGAAACGTCACAGTTTTATTTATAATTCTACAGGTGGTCTGTGTGTGTGTGTGTGTGTGTGTGTGTGTGTGTGTGTGTGTGCTCCTCTGCATCCTGTGTAGTATTACAGCATATGATATAAGATAGTTTTGGATGTGTGGTTCAGTAATAATGTTGCATTTTCATTTCATTTCATTGGAGATATATTCATAATTTCTGTGGCAGGTACATAAGGAGTCAGATTTCCACTCGATGCTTGATTGTCATACACACACAACACCTAACCTTCATGGAGACACGGGTTACCTGGAGGAAACCCACCAAGAACATGCAAACTTCCTACGTTTTATTACTCATGTTCATTTAATTTGTGAAGTTGTTGCATAAGATTAAGGTATAAAAAACGTTTGTAGGTTCGAAGGTTTTAAAGTTGTATCGAAAATGATCAGGAAAATATATAATATCAAATCGCGATGTATGTATAAAATCATGATACTTACAATATAAATGAAATTGGCACCTATCATGATAATATTGTATCGTATTTGGTGATTTCCATCCCTACTGTCTGATAGGATCCGGTATTCATGCATGCGTTCACACTCTAACAACAGCAATGCGAGGTCAACATGCCTTTTGCTGCAGAGATGTACTGTACCAATGATTCTGTTGGAGATATGAGTTAGGAGTTGATATAAATCATCATGAAAGCACTTGTTTAACGTGTGCGCTGCTGTCTAGGAAATGCAAACTGGATGAAGTTAATTGGTACATTTCAGAAAATTCATTACCATAGAAGTAATTGGTTGTAAACTGTGTTAATTGCATTATTGCATACAGTAGTTCCTAGTAACCTCTAATGGCACCACCTATTACCTGCACTAATTTAAACCTCAGCACTTTTACTTTTCCTGGTTAAACTTCTTCATCTCTGATGATTCCACCCCTATCCACCAATTGGATAAATGTCACAGATCTTTTATGATTAATTGCATATCTATAAATAGAATTGCAACCTGAGGATTCTGCTTGAAATATGTCAACATTTTGAGAGCCTGGAGCAGTTGTATAGCTCCAGAGGGGGTTGAGCTAACATTTAACATTATGTGAGTTGCAGTTGTGTTTCAAAAGGGGCCCAAACTTGTAAGCATTATGACTGACAGTACACGATATGTCGTTCCATACTTTTAGGACGAAGGTGTCACTTTTACTCAAGTTTCTGGATGTTCCACTGGTTTTCAGTGTGGCAAGTGTACGTAGTTGTCAAATTTCTTGATTATTCATCTTTTCCCAGATCGCAGTTTTTTGAAGCTGCCTCAGTAACCGAGTCTTTGTCCATGTTAGAGCACAGGTGCCGCATTGGCTTGTACCCTCAGCACTGAGACAAACTTCAGCCAATTGCTTTCCAGCGTCCCCTGGCCATGGGCTGCACATGGCACTGATGGGATTCAAACCTCAGCCATGCCAACAAGCCTTGCCTTCACACCCCGAGCTTTTATACAGGCACACACAGGCTGTGGGGACAGAGAGGGAATGAAAATGACACTGTATGACCGCGTACCAAAAGCACATACATTTGAAATGCCAATATGCTAATGCTAACATTTAGCCTTTTGCTCTGGGGTTTGGTTGTTCAAACATGTGATGGCGGCTGTGAGGTCAACGATGAGATTATGTATTCAGGGCATGTGTATGTGTCTGTCCTCGAGTGTCATGGCTTCTCTCGCGCAATATTCGAACATTGTTTTCCTCTCTGCATCTCCCCATTTTCAATTAGTGTTACTGGCAAGATGGTCTATAATTATACGATTCAAACAACTGCCAGTTCGATCTAATGAGCCCGATGCGCTACAGAATCCAAACCTCGCATTTAGGGATTTGCCTGATTTGGGTTTCATTTGCTCCCATGTATCTTCTGTATGCGCTTCTAATACAGGCAGCAGGAGATACAACTGACCGATTGGTCTGCTCTGTTTAACATAGGAAGGCATCCTGGCATCTGGATATATCCTGAATGTGCAACAAATGTCAGGAGTCTTACTATTCTGATGGATTAACATGTACGTACACTACAACAACATCACAATCATGATCAGATTTTGGCATTTACCAAATTATTCACATGGTTGTGTAAATACCATTATGTATCAGTTTATTTACTGTAAGCAGTTGTATAATACCCGGCCTGGCAAAAAAAAAAGGTGCACACTCTAAGATTCCAATCAACCACGTTAAGCTTTGATTACAGCACACAACGTGGTGGAGTTCATGTGTGAAAATGATCCCAGTATGGCTCCACAGTATCCACTATGCATGATCCTTTCTTACCCCTGAAGCACCCATCACTCTGGAATAGGGTCAATCTGGACTCAACAGACCACACGACCTTTTTCCATCATTCCAATCAGTCCAATCTTTATGCTTCCTAGCAAATTGAAACCCGTTTTCTGAGTGGGTTTCTAATAGCCACACAGCTGTTTACAATTCTGTGTGTTTTTACCACAAGCTACGGTTTTTACTGTCGGTTTTTTTTAAACCAGGCTTCACCAAGGCTTTAAGTGGTATGCGTCCATGATTCTTTCCGACCACATTTCTTCCACAACAGCTGAACACCTTCCAGAACCTTCCAGGTTTTGATCCTGTGTTGCAGGGTTCTTAATCCAGTTCCAGCAATTTCAAATCTTCTTAGTTGTTTTTTTTAGCCCAATGATTTGACCCTTCTGAAATGATGACTTTTTTGGGGGTTAATATGTCTTTAGATTTTTGTGCATATCAAATTTATATCAGGTTCACATCTGTCATGGACAAAATCTGAGTTTAGATTTAAAATGATCTAACAATCATGAAAAACGTTAAAATATACTACAGAGGGATGTTTAAGTAAAACTGGGAATTTTGATTGGGCAGAATAAGAGAACACTTACTGTATGAGAGTAAAAAAATATCTTTATTTCTCTATATAATCCTCTGCTACACTAATGAAAGTTTTCCCAGCATGCCGGAGCCATGACCAGACTGTCTATTCACATCTGAAACACTGGCCTCCCAGGAACTCCATTAACATGTAGAAAGGGGGGGGGGGGAGACAGTGGTGGTCTACCTGTACATGTTGGTCAGAAAGTCCAGGATCCAGTTGCACAGTGATGTTTTAATGACCAGGTCTTCATATTTGGTCGTTAATGTTTAGAGTATGAGAGTGCTGAATGCTGAACACTAAAGTCAAGGAAAAGCAATATGGCATAGGTGTCATTATTGTCCAAAGTGAGAGAGGACGGAGTGCAGCGCTGTGGGAACTGCATCCTCTGTTCTGACGGTAGGCAAATTGGTGAGGGTCCAGGTTATGAGGTGTGCCATGACCAGCTGCTCAACGCACTAGGTGATAATGGGGGCGGGGGAGGTGGGGCACTACTGGGTAGTCGTCATTAAGACACATTGTGGTGGAATGTTTTGGTACTACTGTACAGTAGCACCATGGAGGTGGTCTTAAGGCAGGTGGGAACAATAGCCTGCTGGACTAGGGACAGGTTGGATAAGGATTACGCAAGTATTTAATTTAATAAACTATTAAATTTGTGTGTTTTTTAGTGAGCTCTAAAGCAATTGTACCTCCAATCTGATTAATACTTGACCCAGGGTTTCCGTTAAGTGCACATAATGCGCTCTTGATTAAATCATGGCCAAACATTGCTTATCTAAATACATGGGTACAAAAGCGTCTCCTATTTGTAAGTTATTTGTTACTGTTAAACCGAATGGCTATGGTGTCTGCACATTTGAAACTGTTATTTAGCGTGTCAGCTGTTGTAGGAAGACAGTTACAGACTGGTTGCATCAGCTTTGGCTCAGGTTGAAGTTAAATAAGCATGGCGGGAAGCTCTAAGAAAGATTTTAATATAAATTTAGGCCTGTATTTCTCATCTTCCATTCCTATCCAAGATGATTACATCTCCACGCTGTGTAGATCTTGATTCGTCTGCTCATTATGCCAATTCCCAAAGGGGCAGTCCTGGGAGAGAGGGACGGGTCAAAGGTTGCACCACCTATTTCTGTACTTGTGAGTCCTCACGGGCATTTGCCTTTTGTCTCTCTTTATTTTCACTTGATTCTCAGTGCCACTCACTTTCTGTAGGGAATTATTTTTTTTCCCCCACTATGTCTGTGTTGTTTCTTGAAACCTCAGGAAGAGATTTTGCCACTGTAGAAGCAATAAAATATGATAAAGTAACTCATCTCTGAGTGTAAAAGAGCTGCAATGCTCCAGGCGTTAATCAATGTCTGTTCTTATTTTTATCCTTTTTTTTTTATTAATAAAAGTGTCCGAGTGAAACCCGGTAAGGGATTTAATCATAATTTTATCAAGATGGTTAATCTCAATTTTGCAGTTCTGTTTAAAAGTCAGAATATTATACCTTTAAACTTGCCTGATCTCAGTTGCAGATTAATTACTGTCAGAATTCAATTTGCTCTCTGACGCTGGAGGAAAATAGATTTTTTTTTTCCCCAGCTATGGCCGAGAGGTTTTTACAGGGGGGCGGGTCTGCTGACTCGGGCTCCGCGGAGCAACACGTACATACGCACTTGATTATCTGATATAGCTGGGAGAACGAGAAACTTGTTATCTAAGTTGTCCCAGTTTAATGGGTCTATTTGAAATGGCTTGTTGCTGTGTAGCTTTAATCCACAGTGTGGGTCATTCTTCTCTCCTGCAGCGACAACACGTTCTTTCAGACTCCCTCCTGACTACACTGGTCCCATGAACGCATAAAAAAAAAACAAACAAAAAAAACATAGTCACCCTTTCGAATGACTAATTTCTCTTTTCCCAGACTGAGCTAACCTCACCCTACAGGACTCCCTGATTTGAGTTCGCCGCGGCTACAAAAGCACACCAGCAGCATCCTAACCGGTTGCAACGTGCCATTTTTTTCCCCATCCCTAGCAGCTCATCACCCTCGGGTACTTGGCACACCGTTCCTGTATAAGCCCCCAGGCGGCAGCCAAGGGCATTCCTGATTGCAAAAGTGCTAAGCTGACCTTTAGCAGGCTAATTAAGGATGGCGTGACGTGTTCGGACAGATGGCCTTGCCGGAGGGTTTAAGAGCCCCTAAAATCCAAACAGTCATCGTCACGCGGCCACTTCATGGACGGGCGTAGAGATAGCATGTAAAGCAGTCATTTGGAAGAATCTGTCTTTCCAGCATGCCCATGAGGACATTAAGAGCGCCTGCTCTTCCTCGCCAATTGTCACAAGAGGGTCATCGGGGGGCCCAAGCATGTGTTAGCTTGCCGGTCTGTCATTTTTTCCTGGCATCACTTACTCCTTTCTCTTTCTCACCTTGCTGAGGTGTGAATTAGATAGATACACATCTGCACATTTTAAATGCTTGATGGTTTTCTGATGAAAAAAAAAAAGGAACTACTTATCCACCTGAGATCTTGAAAGTAAGCCGTTCTTCAGTGGGGGGGGAGCTTAGATCTATTCATGCTAGTGAACACTTCTCTTAAAAGCAACAAAAAGACAAGCAACCGTTCATTTTCTATGATTTCCATGACAGTGCCGAGCGATAAAGCAAGTGCTCAAAATGCGGTAGAAGGTGCATTTAAACCCCAGCTGAAAGATTTTAGGACTAAATGCTTATTTGTGGGAGGTTAACATAATACACATATGGCTGCTTATACAGTATATGTTGCTTAGAACATTATGTTTCTTCTTTCTGATTAAAAGCTTCTAGTGAGCTTGCTATGCTTGAGGTGACGGCTGATGAAGTACTGGAGGTCTCCCGCAGAAGGAGATTGTAAATCAGCGAATGATTACATTATCTGTGTCCAATCTAATAGAAGATGTAGGGCCACGATTATAATCAAGGTGCGGACGGGGCAGCCTCCCCACTCCCGAGTGTGTGAACATACGCTGCAGAGGAGAGCTTGAGATTTGTCAGAGCGACGTGAGCAGTAGCTTTTACATCCATCAGAATAATTACCCCATCTCACAAAGGCAGGTGGATGAATCTCAGGCCTGTGCCATGAACTGACAGCTTTGTTTGTTTTTGTGGAAATGAGTTTGCTTATAAAATGTGTTCGCTCGTGTGTTTGTGTGTTTGTGTGTGTGCATGCTCATGCGCGTGACGCTTGTGGTTGATGGGCCTAATCTAAAGCTGTTTACCCAGACACCCGTAAATCCATGCTCACTGAACTTACTGACGCAGAATAACTCATATAAATGCATCGCCTTGCCAAAATATGTTTACAAAGCCGGGCGAACACATTATACACAGCGGCGTGAAGGATTTTATTTTGTCTGCTTTGCCTGTGCATAATTCTACATGCATACAACCTTCCACAGTTCATGTGATATTTAACACAAATCAAACAGGCACATTCGCAGCCGCCCAGGGCATCATCTGTGTGCTAGCGTGTGATTTTATTACTAGCCACCATATTGCTTTCATGCCACACCTCACATCTCATTCCTTACTTCCTCATTACACAATACCTTCTTCTTCACTTCCTCATTCCACAACATGCCGTTCGTCACTTCCTCATTCGACGGCAGCTCAAACCTCAGCTCTTCACACCATCTTACAAGCGTTCACTTCTTTTTTTTTTCACACTGCCAAATCTTTACTTCATTATTCTACACCAGAAAACCCTCATTCCACACTACATTCTACTCCACTTCCTCATTCCACACCATGTCATTCCTCACTTCCTCATTCTACACCACCTCAATCCTCACTTCCTCATTCTACACTTCCTCATTTCTCCCTTCCTCATTCTACACTATGTCTTTTCTCACTTCCTCATTTCTCACTTCCTCATTCCTCACTTCCTCATTCTACACCACCTCATTCCTCACTTCCTTATTCTACACCACCTCATTCCTCACTTCCTTATTCTACACTACTTTCTCACTCCTCATTTCTCACTTCCTTATTCTACACCACCTCAATCCTCACTTCCTCATTCTACACTTCCTCATTTCTCCCTTCCTTATTCTACACTATGTCTTTTCTCACTTCCTCATTTCTCACTTCCTCATTCCTCACTTTCTTATTCTACACCACCTCATTCCTCACTTTCTTATTCTACACCATGTCATTCCTCACTTCCTCATTCTACACCACCTCATTCCTCATTCCACCACCTACACCACCTCATGTCTCACTTCCTCATTCCTCACTTCCTCATTCTACACCACCTCATTCCTCACTTTCTTATTCTACACCACCTCATTCCTCACTTCCTCATTCTACACCACCTCATTCCTCACTTTCTTATTCTACACCACCTCATTCCTCACTTCCTCATTCTACACCACCTCATTCCTCATTCCACCACCTACACCACCTCATGTCTCACTTCCTCATTCTACACCTCCTCATTCCTCACTTCCTCATTCTACACCATGTCATTTCTCACTTCCTCATTCTACATCACCTCATTTCTCACTTCCTCATTCTACACCATGTCCTTTCTTACTTTCTTATTTTACACCACCTCAGTTCTCACTTTCTTATTATACATCACCTAATTTCCCACTTCCTCATTCTACACCCACCTCATTTCTCACTTGCTCATTCTACACCATGTCCTTTCTCCCTTCCTCATTCTACACCACCTTCTTCTTCACTTTGTCACCCCACCTCTTTTACCACTTCCTCATTCTATCCTTGAATGCACACCACCTCATTCTTCACTTCTTCATTCCACCCCACCTTATTCCAACCTACCTCATTCCACACTGCAACATGCCTCATTTCAGTATTACTGTACACACCACCTTATTCTTTGCTTCCTTCTTAATAACACACCATCACATTCCTTATTTCCTCATTTTACATTACATAAACCATATTACTCATTCTTCTCTTCCTCGTTCCACACCACTTCATGCCTGATTCCTACTTCACACACTACACCATTCCCTTCTTCTTTATTCCACGGCATTTTATTCCCCACTTTCTCATCCCACACCACTTCCTATCTGATGTCTTCATTCCCACACCACTTCAATCCACAACACTTCGTTCCTCACTTCCTTATTCCACACGACCACATACAGTGTCTTACTAACTTGTTCCACACCGCTTTATTCTTCACTTCTTTATTCTAAACAACCTCATTTCTTGATTTTTCATTCCACAACACCTTATTCCAACACTCTTTATCAAGGGCCCTCACTCCACAGCCTTCAACATGCCCCATTCATTCCACACCCTTCCATGCTCCCTCATTCCAAGCCACTTCCATTCCATTTCACAGCCCTGCTTTTATTCAGTGCCTCTTTATTCCACCCTGCTTCAGTCCTAAACCTTTATTTATTGCCACCTCGCTTTTGCTCAGTCTTATTGCACTCACTTCACAGTCTCGACGGCATACCTCAGTTACACAAACACTCCCACCCAGCGCCATTTCATACCTGCTCATTCCACACACCAATAACAATGCAAATTAAAACTTAAAACAAAACAAAAAAAACAACATTTTTATTAAATTTGACTATTAGTGAAGAGTCTGAATATGTATTTACTTCTGAGATCAAATCAACATATTGCCCAGCACACTAATATGTTGTGTTTCTAAGCTGTGGACTATGGCTGAAGCACTGGCTCTGTTTTCTTCTGTCCTTATTTAAAAACCAGAAGGAGTCTGGACGACAACTCTGTAAATAATAAAGGTTTGAATTTCACATCTTTTTTTTGCCAGTTAATAACGGAGAACTCAGAAGCAATGATAGTATAGTGTAACCATTTCTTCAAAGCTCCTTCTGAAGTGTGCACGGTCATCTTTAGAAGTTGTGTGAGAGAGATCGAGATAGAAAGAGGAAAGACACAGTTGCTAAGTGGTTGGTGTCTATGTGGTTATTTCTCTGTGTCCTTGGGGAGGTGAGAAGTGCTGATAGGACCATGATGAACGACTAGGAGTGTGGTGTGAAAACACTTATTACTGGATGTGAGAAACGATACTGTGCGTGAGCACACACACGCACACACACGCACACACACGCACACACACACACACACACACACACACACACACACACACACACACACACAACACACACACACACACACACACACACACACACACACACACACACACACACACACACACACACACACACACACACACACACACACACACACACACTCTTTTAACCATCCTGGCCGACACTTCTTATCTACAAGAAGAACAAGATATGGAGTGGTGTGTGTGTGTTAAGCATTTTATATCACAGCGTTATAAGTTAAGTGTTAAGGGCATTAATAGTGTTATATATTTATAGGTGATACTGTGGCGTAGTGGTAAGCACTGTGGCCTCACACCTCCAAGGTCAAGGGTTGAATTCTATGGAATAAAATCACTGTCAAAAATAATCGTTCATTGTGTGTAATTCTGTGTGTTGCCCGAGTTGGATTCCAAAACCTACGTACAGATACGAGATCTTGTGTGTTTGTTACAGTACAACCCTAAAGCACTATTCGGACGGGACTAGTTTTACTGGGGGACGTTTGAGTTTGAAGTTTTTTCAGCTGACGTCTGTGATTTCATGTATGGATTTGGACGAGACTAACATCTGTGTTTATTACGGAGGTGGGCGTGTCTGTGTTTTACATGTGGGCGTGGCACAAGACGACTAGAATAAATACGTTTTAACTATATATACAGTACAGACCAAAAAGTTTGGACACACCTTCTCATTCAAAGCGTTTTCTTTATTGTGTTCTTTCTTGTGTTCTTTATTGTGTTCTTTAGCCCAAACGCGTCTCTTCTGCTTGTCGCCTGTCCTTAGCAGTGGTTTCCTAGCAGATCTTCTACCATGAAGGCCTGATTCACACAGTCTCCTCTTAACAGTTGTTCTAGAGACGTGTCTGCTGCTAGAACTCTGTAAACTGTCGTGGAGGTAGATTTTGGAATCCAACTCGGACGGAACAGAATTACATACAAATCTTTTTTCTTGATTTTATTCTATAGAATTCCTGCCTAGTGGTCTGTGTGCATGGAGTTTGCATGTTCTCCCTGTGCTTGGTGCGTTTCCTCCAGGTACTCCAGTTTCCTCCTTCAGTCCAAAGACATGCAGGTTAGGTTAACTCTCATTCCCAGATTGCCTATAGTGTGTATATGTGTGTATATGTGCCTATAGTGTATATATGGCCTTACACCTCCAGGGTGAAGGACTCGATTTCCAATTCGGGTCTGAGTTCATGCAGTTTGCATGTTCTCCCTGTGCTTGGTAGGTTTTCAGTCCATGCAGATTAGGCCAAAAAGTCAGGACAAAAAAAGTGTATACAAGCCTCAGGAAAGGTAAAATAGCATGACTCATATTATATTAATACAATATTACGACTTTACTAATATTATTATCATAATCTTAGCATATATATCAAAATATTATGTATAACAATAAATTTAGTATTAAAATAGCTATACAAGTTTTTCTTTTCCTGAAGTGTGTATACATTATTTTGTTTGACACTGTATATACAGTACAGGGTGTGTGAAAAGTAGTATTAAAAATGGTTAATCAAGTCCATAGTTCTAATAGAAATTTATTGAAAAAGATTTTTCATGT
>JAAGKR010000472.1:24863-55321 GCA_011419295.1 Clarias macrocephalus | reverse complement strand
GTTTTCTTTCTTGTGTTCTTTCTTGTGTTCTTTAGCCCAAACGCGTCTCTTCTGCTTGTCGCCTGTCCTTAGCAGTGGTTTCCTAGCAGATCTTCTACCATGAAGGCCTGATTCACACAGTCTCCTCTTAACAGTTGTTCTAGAGACGTGTCTGCTGCTAGAACTCTGTGTGGCATTGACCTGCTCTCTGATCTGAGCTGCTGTTAACCTGCGATTTCTGAGGCTGGTGACTCGGATGAACTTATCCTCCGCAGCAGAGGCGACTCTCGGTCTTCCTTTCCTGGGCCGGTCCGCATGTGAGCCAGTTTCTTTGTAGCGCTTGATGGTTTTTGTGACTGCACTTGGGGACACTTTCAAAGTTTTCCCAATTTTTCCGACTGACCGACCTTCATTTCTTAAAGTAATGATGGCCACTTGTTTTTCTTTACTTAGCTGCTTTTTTCTTGCCGTAATACAAATTCAACCTCTTTGAATGAGAAGGTGTGTCCAAACTTTTGGTCTGTGCTGTATATAAAATTTTCATGTTATGTAATTGACTGCAGAAATGAAAGTACTCTTATCTGAAACTGATATTACAATAGCCAGTCATCACAATTTACCTAATTTCTTGTTGATAAATATTTTTTATTTCTTTACAGGGTAGCAAACACATCTACATACATTACTGGAACGAAGGAAGCAGAAACTCGAATACCGGCGCGCTAGGGATTGTATGGTAGTTCACATTGACCAAAAACAACAAGAGAACGCGTTTCGGAAAAAAACATTTTCGGCAAACACAGACATTCGTATTCGGACGGGATTAGATTTCTCAGGGGGCTGCTGAGTTTGCGGAAAAACAGTAGGTAATTTGTTACTGAGGTCGTGTGAGAAAAAACCGACATGGCAGATTCGGACGGGATTAAAATCACAAAGTATCTCTGTGAAACAGAAATTTCTCTAATGTCCCCCAGTAAAACTAGTCCCGTCCGAATAGTGCTTAATACGACTATGTCTGACCGTTTACAGACATAAAACTTGTTTTTACAGCTACTTGGACAAATTGCGAAATTACGCCCATGAATGTAGTGTGTTACACCACTGTCAAAAATCCCGATTCGGCGCATGCGCCTGGCCACCGTTAAAATCCTCACCTATTATAGTAAAAAAAATCTCAGTAATTTTACTACTACTTACCTGAGACGACGAACGACCGCTTGTCTGCTAAACTGCCGTTTTGGTGCCGATGGTTTAGAACGGTGGCCGGGTCACAGTGGTTGTGTCACACACTACATTTGTGGGCATAATTTCGCAATTCGTCCGTGCGTGGAACAGAGGAGTTGTAAAAACGAGTTTTGTGTCTGTATCTGTAAACTGTCGTGGAGGTAGATTTTGGAATCCAACTCGGACGGAACAGAATTACATACAAATCTTTTTTCTTGATTTTATTCTATAGATTTCCTGCCTAGTGGTCTGTGTGCATGGAGTTTGCATGTTCTCCCTGTGCTTGGTGCGTTTCCTCCAGGTACTCCAGTTTCCTCCTTCAGTCCAAAGACATGCAGGTTAGGTTAACTCTCATTCCCAGATTGCCTATAGTGTGTATATGTGTGTATATGTGCCTATAGTGTATATATGGCCTTACACCTCCAGGGTGAAGGACTCGATTTCCAATTCGGGTCTGAGTTCATGCAGTTTGCATGTTCTCCCTGTGCTTGGTAGGTTTTCAGTCCATGCAGATTAGGCCAAAAAGTCAGGACAAAAAAAGTGTATACAAGCCTCAGGAAAGGTAAAATAGCATGACTCATATTATATTAATACAATATTACGACTTTACTAATATTATTATCATAATCTTAGCATATATATCAAAATATTATGTATAACAATAAATTTAGTATTAAAATAGCTATACAAGTTTTTCTTTTCCTGAAGTGTGTATACATTATTTTGTTTGACACTGTATATACAGTACAGGGTGTGTGAAAAGTAGTATTAAAAATGGTTAATCAAGTCCATAGTTCTAATAGAAATTTATTGAAAAAGATTTTTCATGTTGCTTATTACATAGGAAAAGGAAAGCAAATCACTGAGCCTGTGGTCATCAGCTTTGCATGACAATTTTTTTTTAATTGTCTCCGGGCATAGTGTTGCATTCCTCACTTTCACTGTACGCCATCATCTCCGAACAAGAACGACGGGATGGCACACTTCACAGCGTGCTGCGATCTAAGAGCCTCCTAAGAGTCAAGCACTCTGCCATCTTTGTACACGTTGCATGTGCTGCCTCTCGCGGCCCGAACGATGCCTGAACTATCGACACGGGAAGTATGAAATCCTATTTACTCTGGTCTATTTGGAGACTGTTTTCTTTTTATGCCTTTATTCATGAGAAATTTAATCACAGGTCGTGCTTTGACTTGGATGCTCCTCGCGGTAAAACATATATTTGAATTACTGTTAATGTATTGTATTAAAAAAAAATATATATATATATATATATTTGTTTTTTTATTTAAAATGTGCGACATATCTTCAGACTCTCTCCTTTGCTTCTGAGCTTAAATTGCTCGCTGTGTGTGTGTGTGTGTGTGTGTGTTTGTGTGTGTGTGTGTGTGTGTGTGCGTGTGTGTGTGTGCGTGTGTGTGTGTGCGTGTGTGTGTGTGCGTGTGTGTGTGTGTGTGTTTCCTCCAAGTTCTCAGAATAGACTGTAACACCGGCCAGTATTAATTCTGATGTGAAATGAATGAAGGCTTTGTATGTGAACTTCATTTAGAAGCAAACAAAATGACAGAATAATACCAAGAATTTTGGGAAAGTCTCTACTAAATAATGATCACTTCTTTGAAGTGAATGTTTTTATTTTATTTTATTTTTTTTATCACTTCACTTGGGAATGAACCTTTGAAGTCTTCAGGATAGGCTTTATGACTTTACAGTCGTCCTCTGCGCCTGTCACGTGCTGTCATCTTTGTGAAGGTCTTGTCGTTATTCCATTGAACGATACGAAGCCTTTTTCATATTAATATTCTCTCTTGCTGCTGGACCTTCACATGTTTCTCCCGTTGCAGCTCTCTTGATTTCCACAGTGGACTATTTCTGGATCGAATTTCGACTCTGGGTTTGTTTATGGACTGCGTGTGGAACTCTCAGCAATTGTACTCAATTCCTCTTGCTTGTGACAGGTGCCTCGTTGCTGTATAACTAACATTACTTGTCATGGCTGAAGATGCAAATTTGGGAAAAGATGACGTTTGGAGGAGGGTTTGTTTCGATCGGTGATGATTTTCATAGTCTTGTCAGTTTTGGGGTTTAATAATGGCCTGACTTTCAACATAATGGTCATTAAAATATGGTAGTCAAGCATCTGTGGAGCGACAGTCATGGCCCATTGAGGCTAGCTCATCTTTTCATATTTATCATATTTCCTGTATGTATTTTTTCAATTCGTTGCCTCTGTTTCCAAGAGTTATCAACCAAAACCTCTAATTTTGAAAAAAAAAAAAATTGTTTCCTCCAAACCCTGGAATAAACTGCAAAACCTTAACTAGTATTATTAAATTGTGTATTTTCTACTATTAAAAGAAAACGGCACTGGTGGCTCAGTGGTACAGTAGGTGTTTCTCCTGCCAAGTGAAAGGACCAGGTCCAGTTTCCCAGCCAGTGCCCAAACCCCAGCCACTGGATGCAGTGCCAGTCCCGAACCGAAAGGTGGAGGGAAAACCCCTTTTCCTCCATCACCCACCATTCCCACCATTCTCACTCATACTCTCCACTTCCTGGTAAATGATTATAACTGAGAATGATTGCCCAGTGGCATATTGCCCAGATCCTCGCCTAGGGGCCTTTCATTTTCAAACTCGCAGCAGACTAAAGCAAATATACATTCACAGGTGACTTTACACAGCAAACAATTTACGCCTAAATATCATTATCCAAAACTTTAAATTAACTAAATTGCATTGAAAGTTTATAGCACGGTGGCACTGACGCCTTGCCCCTCCAAGATTGAGGGTTCGATTCCCACCTCTGGTCTGTGTGCATGGAGTTTGCATGTTATTTTTCTTAGTGGGTTTTCTCAAGGTAATAATTTCCTTCCTAAGTCCAAAACCATGCAGATTAGGTTAATGGTTAATTGGCTTTCGCAAAATCCAGATTGGCACCCTGTCCAGGCTGTACCCCACCCAAAAGTCTCCTGGGACATACAGTAGGCTCCAGGCCCCCTATGACATTATACAGGATAAGCAGTATAGAGGATGAACGAATGTTATGGCCTGACTGATCCATCATTCTTGAGTAACTTTATAGTAAACCTTGTGACAAGAATGTAAATAAAATGTAAATAAAATAATGACCTTTAGCAAAGTTGAAAATGTTCATTGTACATTTAATTTTCAACCACTTTGGTTTAAAAAGCATTGCAAACAGATTTTGATTAGCCAATAAAACTTGGTAAAACAGGTAATATGTTAATAAGAACAATAATATTTATAATAAAAAAATGCCACAAAATTTTTATTATAAAACTATGAATTTAGGGAACTTGGGACACAAGGCAAGGTACACGCTAGAAAGGTTCTTCTTCCGTAGGAACCTCTGTAGGGTCTCTAGGGACTGTGGAGGGCCAATGATGATTACGATCATATTTATACCTCTGTCATACACTTCAGGAACACCAGTTAGACTAATCTGTGGGAGACGACAAATGTTCATAAATGATATGAAATGATATATAACACACAATATACAAAACAATAAATGTATATAAAGAATGAGGTGAACATGTGCAAAGGTGTACCAAACTGCCCACTGCCTCATTTCCTGTCACTGGTGATAGTGGTGACTATCTGAATATAATAACACTGAGATGGCATGTGATACATGATTACTCAACATTCTCTCACTACGGTACGGTATTATATAACCTTCACACCAGACCCATGGTGTAGCGCTTGTGTTCTCACATTTCACAGAGCTGCTTTAAATGGAAATCTGTTTGGTGAGTTTAAAGGCAGATGAATGTGCAAAAATTGACTCGAAAGCATACTGCATGCTGGCTCCTTGATCCCAAATTGAATTGCCTAGTGTCGACACTTGTTATTGTAATAACTTGTATTGTTATTGCATGTTCAGACTTGGGCATGTTCGAATTTAATAGAGAGCTCACAAATCTTGTTTTCAATGTTTTCAATATTTGAACAATATACTGTATATACATATTGTCACATACTAATAGTTCAGATACATCCAATTCTGTGAATGGACCAACTTGCAGAAGAGATGAATATGTCTGTGGGAACTGTACACACCAACTGCATTCACCGACACCACTTGTACATTACAGGAACTCGGCTAGAAGTTATTGCCACATGGGAGGTCAGCAGGCAGTATACAGTAATCATGGCTTCAGTGTACTAAAAAAAAACGTTGTACCTTGATGGTATTTAACACTATTACTGTATATAGAGAAATAAAGGAAGTTTTTAATCTTATAACTGTATTGTGTTATTCCGTAAAATTAAAAATCCTGGTTTGACTTGAACACCTCTCATACATCCAGAGACAGGTTTATTGGTGCTATTAAATAATAGTATGTTAGTCTTGTTAAACAAGGGACACCATTATTTCTAAATCTGTTTACAATTTTTCAGAAAAATGTGAGTTATGTTACTTTCATCCATGTTTAGAACAATACATTACAAAGCCTTTGATGAAAAATAATTAGATGATTTTGAAGCACCCGGCTGATCTCGCTACCTGTCTTTGTCTCTCATCTCACTGTATCTTGTGTGGAAAAAAAAAAAAAACATGTACAGAAAGGAAATGTTTGATCCTGTAGAGGAAAGCAGATGTCAGGACCTCTTTGTTCGAGAGTGCTCAGCTTTACAATGCACAGTCATGCAGATATAATCAGCCTGAATCACGAGCCGCCTCTATGAAAAAAAAAAAAAAAAAAACAGGTGTGTGTTTGTGGGAGTAGATGCAGACAAAAGCAGATAGAGGTTAAGCATTGATGTTGATGGCGAGCATTATTGCTCTTGTTTTAACCCAAAACAGTCCTAATCCTGCTGTACAACTCAAACAAATAAGCGAATAAATATGTATAGCTTTGAATCATCTCAAATACTATTATACATGAGATTGAAGTGAATTTATATGGAAATGCATTTTGGTATTTCAATAGAAAAATGAAAAGGCAGTGTCAAAGGCTCTAACAGTAAACAAATTATTTTCTTATGTGAAAGAGAAATTACTCATCTAAATTTTTTTTTTTTTTTTTTGGTAAATGTTTATGTAAAGCTTCAAAATCTTCATGCAATGTTAAAAAAGTATAACTTCCTCAATCAGAAAAGTACAGGTGAAAACTCATTCGTTTAGCTCAAGCTAACATTAGCTAACGTGATTGTGTCCGCGGATATTTAAGAGAAAACGAGCAGACGATGCATTTTAAACTGAAGTTTTTGTTTTGTTTTTATTTTTTCTCATGATCTTTAACAAATTTTGTGATTAATAAGGTTTTGTGTGCAAGAGAAGATCGTTCAAATTGCTGCCATGACGCATCACATAAATAATGAGAAATTTGAATATTGTCAAAAAGTTCCTTTTCCTTTTTTAATTTAACTTAAAAAGTGAAACTCTCACATATTTTAGTTTCATTATATGTAAAGGAAACAATCTTTCAAGCCTTTTTTGGTTTTGATTTTGATGATTATGCTGATTATTAGGTCAAAATATTTAAATATTTCCAAAGATCGATCAAGACAGGAATATAGGGAGTTACAGTACAATAGAGAAATTCTGAAAAAATGTGTTTATTCATTCCTTTAGCATGAATTACATTATCATCGTGCGATCAATCTGAGGAGGCATTATTATTATTATTATTATTATTATTATTATTATTATTATTATTATTATTATTATTATAAGACCAGGTTGTTTTGATAGCAGCCTTCAGCTCGTCTGTATTGCTGGGTCAGGTGTTTCAGGTGGAAGTACAACTCAAACCAAGGATGGATTTGTGTAGTTAATTGAACAAATAACCATCTCTTAATTGTGCACAAGTAAGTGGGAGGAAAAACACAAATTTGTTGGTGTTTTTCCCTTGAGGTACTGTACAGTATATAGCCAATCATAACCATTAACCACTGTAATGCTCTGAGAGAGAATTGGGACATTTTTTTTTCTAATAATCATGAAGCTTTTCTTTCCTTTCCTATTAATTCAATGCAAATTTGTCTGTGTAAAGCTTCCTGTGCATTTAACTTCTTTTTGGCAGTGTAGCCACAGCGCCTCATAACAAACCCACGCGGCGGGCAGAGGAACATACCGAAAGCTGTTCTGATCCATAATTCATTTGTGTGAATGGTGTATTTTATTTTAAATTAAAAACCGTCCAAAATGCTCCTGGATCTGAAGCCATTTGCGCTCTCAGTCCAGGCCAGACTCGGATTAGACGGCCGGTTATTATCAGCAGAGAGCGCGTGTGGGTAATGGTGATTGCCTCTTGGAATAAAAACAGAAAAAGGAAAAAGAGGCTCACACAGAAAGCTGCATGCGTTTCTTTCTTTTTTTTTTTTTTTTGCCAGGTTTCTCCTTTTTTTTTCTTGCGTTTCAGACATTTCACACTACATTTCTATCCCTCCTTCTATGAAAGGCACAATGGTCACCGTCATTTGGGCTCAGTACAGTAGCTGCATAGAGAAAGTGCAGTTTGGATTTGCCTCTACTTTCCATTATGAAACTCGCTTGATGTGTTATACAGTGCAGAAGCAAAAGCGATAAATAGAGGTTGGTGGATGGAAAGAGTGGGTTGGGGATGAGAACAAAGGCTGAGTAAGTAGCTATACTATTTTTGAAGAGGACACTCAGGCTGGTGTGTTGTCCTGAAAGGATTCCCATCACAAGGAACAATAGCACGAAGCACCTGCCATTCTTTTGTCTGTATTTGCCCGTACATACGTGTGTGAGTGATGATTGACTTCACGGCTGAGGGCATTTTCAAGCCCGCGTGTGATACGTTTAATTTGTGTTGCGTGAGAGCTCTGTGTGTGTGTGTTTGTGTGTGTGTGTGTGTGTGTGTACAGTATTTGCATTCACATTTTTTGGTTGTGTGCCAGTCTCGGTGTGTGTGCACAGCTTTTCACACAGCTCTTGTCTACTCAAAAGTGGGAACAACAGAATTTAACAGCCACATCGCAAAAAAAAATTAACCGTTTCCTAATTTGGCTCAAGCTTCTATATGGTTTAAGCTAATTCAGCATGTTCGCTGGTCATTTCAGTCAGGAAGTCCGATTACCTGAGACAGTCCTTCCCTTTTATTCCTCACACATCCACCCAAACACTCTTTGGATTTGTCCATCTCCAGCCGCTGTCATTTTTTTGTTCTTTTTGTGTGTTTCTCTTGATTACTGGGTTAGCGAGTTGTTGTGATGTTGGGGTTTGCGGATATAACTGTGAGCTCCTCAACTGCTAAAATTGACTGTGACAGCAGGAGACACTTTGCACTTCAGCTAATACAACGACCAGTGAATAGTGGAGCTGCATAAAGTTCCTGATGTGTTCTTTTCATTCAATCGTACTCCTTTACACCAATCAGCCATAACATTATGAGCACCCGCCGAATATTGAGTAGGTCCGTCTGTTTTGTGCCACCAAAACAGTGATGATACAGTGTGTTCTGACACCTTTTTATTGGAAATGGCATGAACCTTTTGTACACTGGCGCTTCTGTTGGAACGGATGGCACAGCCTTGTGCATCAGTGACCCTTGGACACCCATGACCCTGTCGCATATTTACATTTAAACATTTGGCAGACGCTTTTATCCAGAGCGACTTACATTTTTTTGTCGCATTATATATTTGAGCAGTTGAGGGTTAAGGTCCTTGCTCAATTCCACCTGGGACCTTCTGAACCGTAATCAAATGACTTAACCACTGAGCTACCCCTGACCCTGGTTTTCCTTCCTTGGATAACTTTTGGTATGTCCTGACCACTGCAGCCTGGGAACATCCCACATGACCTCCAGTTTTGGAGTTGCTCTGACCCAGTTGTCTAATCATTACAATCTGCCCCTTGTCACAGTAGCTACATTTTTGAAATCTTGTGGCGGCTAGAATTGGGTGCAATATATCAAGCTGCAAGTGAAACTTTTTTTTTTTTTGACATTGATGAGTTGGAAGCAGAAAGAATGTGAGAAGAATGTGACTTTGAGAAGGACCAAATTGTGATGGCTAGATGATTGGGTCATGAAACACATAAAACTGCAGCTCATGTGGGTTGTTCCCAAACGACAGTAGTTGGAACTTACAAAATGTAATCCAAGGAAGGAAAACCAGTAACCTGGCGACAGGGTCATGGGCGGCCAAGGCTCGCAGATGCACATAGGGGGTGAGGGCTGGTCCTCATAGTCTGATCCAATAGAAGTGCTCGATCGAATCCATGAAAAGGTTCATGCTGGTTGTGATAGAAAAGTGCCAGAACACACTCTTTTGGTGGCAAAAGGGAGACCTACTCAATATTTGGCAGGTGCTTAAAATGTTGTGGCTGATCAGTGGATTATGGAAACCTAAAGTGTTCCATTTTTTTCTTCCTTCACCAGTTTGCAGAATACCTCTAGATATGCTTTGTGCATACTGTACAACTTACACAACTTTTTCTAATGAGAGTAATCCTACTGTATGTTGGATACACCTTCCCAGAGGTCTTTGCCACCATTTGGTGGTTTTGATTTGCCTTTCTGGTTAATATACCTGCAGTCCTATTGGAATGTTTTCTTGGTTCTTAACATTTTAAAATCTAATTTTATTCAAGATTTTCGCAAATTATTTATCATCATGCATCTTTCCTTGCCTTGTACTTGTAATTGCAAATTCTTGAAGACATTTTCTGAAAATTGTCAGCTGAAGGTGCTTCCTAATGGCCTTAGATTCAGGCAGCTGCTTGGAAGAGCCCGAGGTTGGTAAATGTTCACATGATTATATAATAAGAGTCAGAGACTTGGTAATCCTCTGGATTTGATATTCTGAATGACAGTTCTTGACCTGCTCAATGAGTCAATTAACAACTAACGAGTTAATTAAATTCTGAAACTTCACACCTGGAATGGTGTCCAAACATTTGCACATGCCACACTGCTTATCAAACATAAATTCTGCAGGAAAAAAAACATGCAAACTATACATACATACTTTTGAGCTTTTCCCTGCAGAAGTTGTGTTTGCTACTTTTCCTATCACAAATAAACCTACTGGATTTTTTTGAGGGTGGTAGGGCACGATAAGAAAAGGTGGAACTTCATTCAAGATAGGCAACACTATCTTGATTCAGTTGCTTCTAATGCTTCAAAAAAAGCATGAATGCTAACCCACTCTCCCAGCTTAAATAGAATTCTGCTAATGCAAAAATTTGGATTAGAGTATAAAACCTGTACAAGCCACCAGGTCGATTAATGTCAGCTCTAGACCTTATAAAATGAATCATCATACATTTACAAAAAAAAGAAGAAAAAAAAGAAAATCTAATTAATGTCCTCATTTGCACCTGAGTGTTGTGCGCATCTTGTGTCTTGTAAAATGTATCTCCTGTTAACTGGATTTAAAATGTGATTAGCGTATTGCACTTAATATGCAAATTAGCTCATAAAACACGACAGTGTCCTGTGGTGATGCTTACTATATCTATATGATCAGTGGAAAATAGTTATCACATGAAAAAGTTTTAATTTCCTTAATCATAGAGGAAGATGCTTGTCTTCTACCGAGAGACAATCTTTAGAAGAAACCTATGCCACAAGGGTTTGAGGATAATATACTTTCATATTTCATATGTTTGTTATATTATATTATATTATATTATATTATATTATATTATATTATATTATATTATATTATATTATATTATATTATATTATATTATTTGAGGAAATTATTCCATGAACCAGTGAGAAACAGGTGCGGATGATGACAGATGATACCGGTGATGCTGAATTCTGAGTGTTTGGAACAGACAAAAGGGGAAATGATGCTGCTGCTGAGGTTGCAGATTTTGTAGCCTGTCGCAGGAAAACATTTGCTCTCATTTCTTGAATTTAATCTACGTCAATTAACTTAATTTAATTTATTTTAAATGAATAAATGGGATCGGACTAAAGACCTTTGAACAGTACTGTATATTTGTACGCATCATTTTAAAATATTGCAAATATAAACAGGCTCATGATGAGAAACAGTAAATAGCTGGCTACATTAGTCACACTTTTGGAGACTAGATAGTGTAAGAGATTTTAAGCCACCGCTATTAATGAATAAATGCCGATCTGATTGGACACCCTATTTGCTGTTCGCTATCTTACTTCAACACACACTTGCACAAGTGTGCAGTTCTGTCTCCGGTAAAGTGTTGGTAGAATGACAAAAATAATGGGTGCACTTCAGAATTTTTCCTTTCCGTTAACCCAATTCCTGAGCACGACACATTCAAAAAAAACTTGGCGTTGAAAAGAAGAAACAACTGGAAATAAATACACAAACTCATTAATTGATGCACTCAAAATATACTCAAAACAGCTGCACAGAATAAAGTAATCAACCAATGACAGCACGGGGACCAGACTAGAACTGCGACTTATTCTAAGATGGGAGATTAGTGCTAAATCTATAGTGTTTCTTTAAGTTTTTGACAGGGTTTTGGACCCTTACTATACTGTACAGTAGCCGGCCTGGTTTAATAAAGCGCTTGAGGAGAGCTGTCATTTGCAGAAATTCATTCATGACTGGATCAGGGTCAGGAGATCTTACTGATTTCTCCTACCTCATTAAAAGTTATCTTGACACTTCAACCGTTATTCCCTTCAGTATACTTTGGCTAATGAGCAGAAGAAAGAACGATTGAGTGTTCAAAATTTACACAACAACTTTCTTTTTCTTTCGTTCTTTTTTTAAATCACATCTTTAAAAAAAAAAACAACAACCTAAACTATTAACCCTTATTTATTATGATGTTCCAGAACCAGTAAAAAGTGGAGTTATATTATCATGAAAGGGACACTGAGGCCTTCTTGCGAGCAAGAGCTTGGAAATTGTGCACCAGGGATGAATAGGCATCTGAAATGAACCGTTAGTTATGTCTCTTAACATCTCACCCCTTCTCTATGGTTACTTCTGATGAGCCAGACGATACGTTTCATTTGGCCTCTCGGAAGAGTTCAAGTCGGTACATCTTTCAAGCCTGAGTAGATACAGTACATATTTCAATAAAATGCTGTAAATCAAAGTTCTCCAAGAGAAGTTTCCCCAAAACTTGTTTCCATGACTCTCTGTAAGAGATGACTACAGTACTGTGAAAAAGTCTTGAGCCACCCCTTATTTCTTCATATTAAATGAAGATACAATTTACAAATTGGTTGCTTATGTTACGTCCTCAGCAGCGACCTCATTTCCCCTCTCGTCTGTTCCAACCACTCAGCATTCAGCATCACCGATGTACTAATCACCGGCCTGATCACCGGTCATCATCTGCACCTGTTTCTCACTGGTTAATGCCTTAGGTTAGATGTTTTTTGATGTTTAAATGATTGATAGGTGACAGAGAGGAAGCCAGGAGAACTGCTCCTAAACAAGACATTTAAAAAGAATGTGAAAGTCTGGCTCTTTGGAAGCAAAATATGAAGAGATAGAGGGGGGCTCAAAACATTTGCATTGTACTCTAGATTGGTCTCCTGTCTCTATTATCCAGTCGGGGATTCATCTATTATATGTTTTAGGAGTTTTTGGCATGCAAAGGTACTTATAGATACTTCTGGATAGCATTGCTTTTTTTTTTTTTTTAAACCTTTTTGCTGAAATACATTTTTACATATATTTTTTAAAATAAATAATTAAAAAATTTTGAAAGGAAGACTTTTAAATTTTTATTTTTTTATTTTTAGAAAATTTTGGAATTTTTCATTAACTGATAGTAGGTGAATGTTCTTTATATACAGTACAGACCAAAAGTTTGGACACCCCTTCTCATTCAGCGAGTTTTCTTTCTTGTTTTCTTTCTTGTGTTCTTTAGCCCAAACGCGTCTCTTCTGCTTGTTGCCTGTCCTTAGCAGTGGTTTCCTAGCAGATCTTCTACCATGAAGGCCTGATTCACACAGTCTCCTCTTAACAGTTGTTCTAGAGACGTGTCTGCTGCTAGAACTCTGTGTGGCATTGACCTGCTCTCTGATCTGAGCTGCTGTTAACCTGCGATTTCTGAGGCTGGTGACTCGGATGAACTTATCCTCCGCAGCAGAGGCGACTCTCGGTCTTCCTTTCCTGGGGCGGTTCCGCATGTGAGCCAGTTTCTTTGTAGCGCTTGATGGTTTTTGTGACTGCACTTGGGGACACTTTCAAAGTTTTCCCAATTTTCCGGACTGACTGACCTTCATTTCTTAAAGTAATGATGGCCACTCGTTTTTTTCTTCACTTAGCTGCTTTCTTCTTGCCATAATACAAATTCAACCTTTTTGAATGAGAAGGTGTGTCCAAAGGTCAGTGAATGATGATCCTGGCTGAAGTGGCTTAGAGCCGGCTGCAGTTTCAACATCCTCGAAAAGTGACAGATCATTTGTCGACAACTTGTGGAAGACATGCGCTTGTGTGTGAGGATTTTACACAAAATCATTCACCAGTGCCACTTGCACAATACAAGAATTACGCTGCGAGTTATTGCATGTTAAACCAGATTTCCCCACGATTGGTCTATGTATAAATGCACTTTTTCATTTGCTACCCAACAGTTTAATTACACCATTATATAATTGCTCAGGATGTGATTTGCATGACGCATTTCACATATGGATTCAGAAACCTCCTGCAGTGCAGTTACACTCAGATTAAGACCAAAAAAAAAGTAGATATTATGAAGGACAAATAGACAGATGGACAGAAAGCAGAGCAGACAGTACTGGAGTAGCCAGCGGCGTTTAACAGACATGCTGAGTGATAAAAAACAAAAAAGTGCTGCATGTTCTGCTGGCATAGCGAGACATCCACCAGATGTCCAAACAGAGCCTGGTGTGAACTGTGTGTGTGTATGTGGTTGAGTGGTCTGGAGTGTTTACAGCAATCCCAGTAAATCCTGCGATTAAAGAAAGATTAGTCAAATACCACCATTAAATCTGCTGAGAGGCACGCGGATTTGCATTTACATTTGGCGTGACCTTTTTGCTAGTTGTGTTATCCGATTTTGTCACCACAGAAGTTGTTAATGCTAAACAGCAATGCACCAGCGTAACTCAGCCACTGAGGTTGCACAAGCCAGTGTAGTCTGTCCCAAGCCTGAGTAAATGAGGAGGGTTGCATCAGGGAGGGAATCCGGCGTGAAAACATGTGCCGAATCAAAATGCGGAACATGAAAAAGATTTCCATACCGGATCGGTTCGAGGATCTCAGGTCAGAAATGAGAGAGGGAGTGGAGGAGAGATGCGGTTGCAAGGAGTAGAAGTAGGGAAGATAGAGGAGTTGTCCAAAGCAAAGAGGAGTGGAGTAGAGAAGTGAAGACGAGAGTGCGTGCCAGGAGGAGGAGAAGAGGAAGTCCCAAGAGAAGGTTTATGGATGAATAAAGCTATAGCTTATCTTATCTTATAGCAGACTGAGTGGAGTGACGTGTATGACATGTACACTTTTGCCATATGGAAAAGACGAAGGCCCGAGGGGACGTTTATGGATGCGGTGACGGAGGACATGCGGGAGGTTGGAGTGACAAAGGTAGATGTGGTAGATGGAGACAAATGGACCACTGTGGCGACCCCTAATGCGAGAAATCCTACTTAGACGTGCATAATCTGAATTATAAAGTGAATTATTAGAATTAAAGAAATTACTAGGAAAAAAGATGGCATGAATTCCAAAAGAGCAGCAGTTGTTTATCTTTACACAACATTGATCTCCCCCACACACGCCGAGATTGTTCTGAGATTGCGGGAATAAAAAGAAAAAAATGTTTTGAACTATTCTATAAATCAGTATTTTGCCATTCAGCATGAGATAAAAGTTTCCTCCAGGGGAATAACACCTTTTGTTTGAGTGCAACTGAGTTCATGTGTAATGCCAGCTTACATTTTAATCCCATAGCACTTTTCATAGGGACTCCACTCTGCCACATTTTACTACCTTTCAAAGGCAGATGTCCCTCCATGTTCAGAAGTGAAATGATGTGCCTACATTCATCATATAAGGGGAAAAAGGAGCAGAATAACATATTCACACTCACGCTACAAGAAGCAGTGTACTGCTTTCCTGCTGTTCCATCCAGATGCTGCTTTTGTGCTTTATTCTGATAAGCTGGAAGAGGAGCTGCAAAGCATTTTCTTTTTTTGGCCTTTTGTAACATAGTGCATGAAAGACTTTTCATTCTTTTTTCTTTTTGGTGTGATAAGTTCGATTTGTGTCCATTTGCTGGACCAGTTTGACCCATTCTTCCACAGCTCATTTGCATAATCATTGTTCCATAGGTTCAGATGTGAGAGCGGGAAGCGGCTACTGCGCATATTAAGAAAAGGCTTTGGACCAAGCAAGCATTCTAATGTGATCATCGTTAACACTGTTGCTTTTACCCTTTCCTGGGATCACCATATTGTTACAGTGAAACCTTGGATTGCGAGCATAATTCATTCCGGATGCATGTTTGTATATTAAAGCACTTGTATATCAGAGTGAATTTTCCCATAAGAAATAATGTAAACTAAGATGATTCGTTCCACAACCCAAAAATATTTATATGAAAATTATTAATACAAAATGTATATAAGATACAATTAATTAACCAAATTAACCAAATTAACCTACCTTTGAAAAGAATCCTGACAGAGCAGTGTTTCCTTTAGTGTGCCCCCAAGTCCTTTATTTATGCTACATGACAGTAAAATTGTCTTGCTTTTTGACCATTTGTAGTTGCATTTAACGTTGTGCAACATCCTCGAAACAAGTTAGTTCCTGTGATCACTTATGTTACAGCAGCTATAAAAAAGTTGCGTTTTTCTTTCTCTTGAAGTTATAAGTCAAAATGTTATAGGGAAACTACAAGACTGCAGTTGTACAGTACCTGTGCACTTGAACATTCAGCGAATGGAATGCACTCAGGGGAAAAAAAAAACAACAACAAAAAAAAAAACCCTGGTGTTCTGTTTTTTTAGGGCAATGCACAACATCATGCCTTCCACCGCACCACTTGCACATTACAGGAACTTGTCTGGGAGCTCTTGCCACATCCCTGTACAGTCCTGACCTCACTCCAAGTCATTTCCACATTCTTGGCCCATTAAAGTTCCTGGGAGTTCCTGGGTTGCCAGTGTTTCAGACATGAAGCAGTCAGGCAATCATGGCTCTGGCAGGCTGAGAAAACCTTCTACCTTGATGGTATGCAGGCACTAGTGAAACGCTTGGGAAAGCAGGAATTTATATAGAGAAATAAATGAGACACAGTTAATCCAGACAATCAAAAGTCCTGGTTTGACTTGAACACCCCTCGTATAAATTGCTCACTGTAGGCATGCACCACAAAGAAAATGACTTTATTACAAGCGATTCTGAGTGTATCAGCATTTCGGTTTTAGAACCAGCCATTAAACTTGCTGTGATTGTGAGAGAACACTAAATCCACATAATAACATATCCAGAATTAATCCTATTGTTCCCCTAAGCTGTAATGGGCCATGGTGACACTTTGCATTATTTATATCCCTTTATTTATAGCATTGCGTTATCTGGAATGGAGCAAAGGCAATAACAATGCTTGACACACAAAAACAGTCCATGATGAACCTCTTTAGTACACTGCGGAATCCCTCACTCACAGATTATTAAATAATTGTGGTATTTGTTAATGCTCAAATGAAGCAAAGTGTGTTTCAATTTCTTTAAATAATTATATCCCTGATGGAAACACTAATGGAAAACAATACAGAAGGAAAGATCACGGCTCTGCTGAAGCAGGAGACTCAAACTCAGAAAGAAACAAACAGACCGTCTGCTTTGATTCAAGAAATTTTTTTTTTCTTTTAGACAGTCCAACATACTGGTGGTTTTTAATTTCTCTTCAGGGTCAACGATCGATGTCTGAGCGTTTTTTTTAAATCATGTATTCAGGAAGAAGTGCAGCTTTAACATCCCTCTCTAGCGAGAGAGTCCTAGATGCCAGGCAGCGCACAAAATGCTGTTGAACTCCAGTCCTTTACTTAATAGACTCATAACGTAAGGGTAATTGGTTTAAATCCCAGTAGCACATAAACTACTGCTGTTGAGGCCTGAAAGAAAGAGCTGCACTTAAATAAGTTAAAGGGAAAGAGGAATTGATAATGGAAATAAATAAATAAAACATGAGGGTGCTTGTATTATAATTCATCTTAATGTCTTATTATATGATCAGCATGTCCACGCCTTCCTGTCAAAAAGACCACCGGCAGCATGTTAACACCAGTATTTTTATTACAATTCAAAAAAACTGGGTAATCAGTATAACTGTTATAATTTCTTTCTTTCTTTTTTTTTATTAAGCCTCATTGTCTGGCTTACGTAGCTTAAAGTTGTAACTGAATCCTGATACAATATTGGGCAATAAGAAATCACAATAATAGGGTTAAAAACCACATTATGCAAATTTCAATTTAAAATACCAAGAAAAAAAGAACAAAAAGCCAGTTTAGGGCAAACCTATTCAAATTTTTGAAAAAATCTAGTTATAGTAAAGCTGTGATTTGAAAGAGGTGTGGATTGGAAAGAGGTGTGCTTAAACCAAACCTTGTGTCTTTTCTATTCTCCATGGTTGCTACTAGTGTGGTCATAGCCTTTTGGAGATCTAAACCTGAATGGAAAAAATGTAAATGAAAAAATTAACACGAGGTATAAATAACGTTAATTAATTATCTGATCCTTTGCTAGTAAACAAAGGTATACCTCAGGAGTCACCTTTAGGTCCTATACCAAAGATTTTCAGGGAGCATTTGTGATATTTCTGGTACATAAATTTCTGGGCCATTTAAGCAAGTATCGGGTGACAATCATCTCTTCTAATATTTAATCATTAGGTAGTATTAGGAGTGTGAATTTTTCTCTCTCAGGTAATATGATATATCTAACAATATATAATGTATGCTACACTCAAGAATCATATAGTTTATTAATTTAACAAATCCAATTCACTACTTATCTGATACAGTTAGTTTCAAATCCTTTATGATTCAGTTCAGTAAAATGTGATTATCTGTAAACTGATGCTGCTTTGTTGTTTGCTTTGCAGTGTTCCGTGCTTGTAATATTCATTTTCCGGTTTTTATATGTGAGTTAAGTTATATGTCATTTGAATGTCCTTTTTAATATGATACGTTAAAGCTACAAAACTGCCAAAAGCACTCTTCTAGCATCATTCTCTAAGTTATTCATTTCGTACGAGAGTACAGAGAGACACCTGGGCTCTTTGCAAATGAAATATATGAAACAATTAGCGTACCTGCACCAAGACTTCAGTGAGGAATTGAATTGACTGAGAGAGAAATTTCCCGGGGCATCAGACAGGCTAGTTTTTCATCATAAACCAAAATGCAATTTGGACTCATGTTTATGGTGTTTTGAAAATAAATTATTGGCACTTTTACAAATCTCAAAACAGTTTCAATGTTCATTCTGCCTTGAGCACTGAGTCGATTTTGTTTACTACCATGACAAGCACACAGGGTGATGGTTAAAGTCTTTGCTCAATAAAAAGTTGTTTTTCTGAATGCATTTTTGATTTGGCCCAAAATAAAAGGAATACAATTAACCCTTACCACAAATGTAGTCAGTCAGACATGTCGAGACATCACTCGCATGCATCCAGTCATGTTTCAGAGGAGCTAAACCGCCTACTGGCATTTATTAAGGAGAAATCTCAGAGAGAGTATGTTAAAATTAACATGCACAGTCTGAGAGCAAAAGGACATAACTCAATTTTTGCAGTTGAGGAAAAAACATAAAAACATATATATATATATATATATATATATATACAACCTTCACATTTCAGAAACCAATTTATTATATGTTGAATGAAACTTGGATATGCTTTAGAGTAGTCAATGTCCAGCTTGTATAGCAGTGCAGATTTACTGTCCTCTAACAATAACTCAACATGCAGACTTTATTGTCTACTGTAAATAACCGGCAATGAAAATCAGTGCACCCTAGATAAGTATGTCAAACTGTGTCCAAAGCGTCCATATTTTGTGAGAGAGCCATTGTTATCTAGCACGGCTTTAATCCTCCTGGGCCTGGAATTCACCAGAGCTGCACATGTTGTTTCTGGGATCCTCTTCCTCTCCTCCATAATAATGTCACGGAGCTGCTGAATGTTAGACACACGGCGCTTCGCCACCTTCCGCTTGAGGACGCCCCACAGTGCTCAATAGGGTTCAAGGTCTGGAGACAAACTCGGCCACTGATAAACACATGAACATGATGAATAGGACATGTGACTTGGTTAAAGATGGGCAGCTGTTATCACTCAGGGTTGACTTACTTTTGTTGCCAGCTATTTTGACAATAATGACGGTATGTTGAGTTCTTTTCAGAGGACAGTAAATCTATACTGTTATACAAGCTGCACATTGATTACTGTAAAATATATCCAAGTTTCATTTCTATAGTATTGTCCTTTGAGAAGACAGACTAAAATGTTTGCTGGAATTAGCGGGGTGTACTCACTTTTGTGAGTGGGTGTATTTTGCAATGCTACAGTATTTCTTTGTTTTACCACAGTGCTTACACTACAGCATCCCACACAGTTTTGTTAAGTATATAACATGGCAAATCACGGAATGTCCAGTTTCACAGAACGTATCATGGACGTTAAGTGACACATGCCTGTCATTTATTACTGCCGGAGTGACTGCAATATCAATAACAAAATGTAAACAACATTCTCTCGGCTTAAACATTCTCCAAAAAACACTTCGAACACATTTAAACCCCTTTTTAAGCATTTTTGCTACATTGATCATGTGACAGAAAGATCAGGTGGCTAGGTGTCGTGCATTGCTCTTACTGTACTGTGGAAGATGAAAGACTGCAAAATAAGGTTGTATAGCCATAGACAACATTGTGTGTCAGTTTGCTAAAATTAGTAAAAATCTAAAAAATTTAATTTAATCCTTAAATAATTGTCCCAACTTTTTTAGAATCGGGTTCGTAGACTTTAATTATTAATTATTTAAATGCATTATTAAAAAAAAAAATGCCTATAGTACATTTATGCCATGTCCATTTTAAACTGGGAAATAGAGGTGGGGGAGAAGGAAGGTTAAAAAATCGGAGGGGTGCATGTCATGTCTTTTGAGAGCCTGTCCTCAGTTGAGTTCAAAGCAGGACGTCCATTGCTATGAGTGATGTGACGCTTCATAAATAAATGACTGTGGCACTAAGATTAACCTTCATCCTGGGTGTCTTTAGCCCTGGGTGTCTTTAGCCCTCGGTTTTCAAGAGTAGGTTGAGCTTTCCAAATCCAGTCTCTTTCTTTGAGGTAGTATTGCTACCTAGCGAACCTGTGTCTGAAGCATTTCCTCCTCTTTATTTCCTACAGAAGACGGTTTTGGAAATTTTATCATTCTTCAGTTGTCTTTTTTGGCTTGGAAGTAATGTCATACAAAATCCCTTTAAAACCCTTTTTAGGTAGATAAACCCCCATCACTGTGCAAAGAACCTCGGAGAACCCTTGAAGAACCATTAAGTGCTATGAAACATCAATTAGATTATAGAATATGAAAACATGAATTATTCTCCATTACCCTACAGAAAAATTCCCAAAATTCTGCTCTATAAGGTGAACAGGGTGTGTGTTTTAGATGCAATGTAAAGGTTTTATCAGGACACAAGTTTACTGTTTGGCAAATCACAGAAAGTTTAATTGTAAGGCACAATCTAATCCTAGACAAAAGCCATGTGTGTGTTGAATGGCCACTTTACTAATTTAATTACCTCATTTGGTTTAATCGAGCTCTTATTCTTTCCCCAGAGAGAGACGCTCTGATTAACGTAATGGGTTCTATTGCTGGACATTTTTTGTCGAACCATCCAGATTGTTCATTTAAAAAAAGACTGAGTAGCTGTTGTATGACAGCTCTTCAATTTAATGCGCCGTTCCGCTCTTCTGCCGCTGAAGCTGCTGAATTTTTTAACAGCGTTGGTATTTTTACACCTCAACCACTCCCGTTGGTTGGGGTAACTGATGGTGGTGATTGGCTGGAGGGCATCGTAATGACTGAGACTTTGCAAAATTAGGAATGGCCGTGAGAAGGATATGAGACGTGTTGGGAGTTTTGAAGCAGGGATTATATTTAGAGGTTGTTCTGATTAATGTCTGAGTGCTCTATATTTGGATACATCAGAAGTGTCCCAGGTTATCTGCAAGGGCCAGAATGAAGCGCATCCTTCATGGTAACTAGTAAATAAAAATAAAAAAATTAAATATTTATTAAAAAAAATAAAAAATAAAAATAAAAAATATATATATTTTTTCCCGAAATACTCTCATGTTAATCAAAGTCGTATTTTACACCAGACCGTGGAGTTGATGTTTGCATAAAGAACATTGTTGCAGGTGAAGTTTCTAAATAGAACCTCACATGCTCGGAAGTTCACCATGTGAATTAAAGCATGTGAAAAAATACAAACGTCATTAAACTGTCACAGATTGTAAAAGTGATTGAAATTATGAGACTATAGGCCACACAGCTTTGAATCCCATTTCATGACTGTCGTAGGACCTCAAGTCAATACTCACATGCGCATTTACCCACTATGGGCAATTTGGGAACGACACTTAGCCTAATCGGCATGTCTTCGGACTGTGGGGTGAAACCAGAGTACTCTGAGGAAACCCACCAAGCACAGGAAGAACATGCAAACTCCATGCGCAGATCCCGAGTGGGGGAATCAAACCCGGACCCTGGTGGTGCAAGGCGACAGTGCTAACATGCTACAGGCTACTATCCACATAATTTGCTTTGTTCAATGCCTGTGTGTCCTGAACAGCTGTGTTTCCTGCCAGCAGCCAAATGAACACACAAGAGAGGGCATAATTAGTGCTAACAGGTTTCAGCTGAATTTCCACATGATGAACGTGCATCTCTGATCTAAGGACGGTATCCACTCCAAAGTCTCGCGGTATTACTTAAAATAGAAATGATTATGTACACCTAGACTAGCTGCCTTTGTAGAAACATATTAGATTTAATCCTGATTATTTGCTATTTAAAAACAATCAAAGGAACAATCGCTCATATCTGTTGAAAAGCAATGTTTATTTACATCACTTGGCATGTAAAACAGTTACTTAGTATTTCAAATGAATGTAAAATGTATGAAGTTGTGAATAAGGACTTCATGAAGATGAACATTTGTTGAATGGATGCTGTAAGCAGTGCCCCAAATGCAAATCACCTGCCCCAATACAGAAGTTGACAAACATAACGTGATCATTTACAATGATGATAATACACCTTTGCATCCGTACAGACAGGTTATAGCTGCAAAAGATGCAGAAACAATTCTTCTTTACACCTTTTTTTTTTTTTTTTAAAGCTGGCACATTTTAAAAATGTGGAAAATTTCAGGCAGCTTTTCTGCAGACAAGAGTAGCACACAGCAATAGTGTGGCAATAGTGTTGTGTATATACTGTAACCAATTTCACTGCAAAATTGGATATCTCTGTTTTGGGAGTTTTGAGAAAAACAATGGTGATACACACAAGGGTGAACTCATTACAAAAAACACAATTAAACATGAGTTGGCTTTATTGTGTAATTAAAACTCACCAAGCATTTAATAAAAAGCACAAATGCCCTAATCCACACTGATAAAACCAAAACAAAATTCGACATAAAATTTTGGCATTTGTGCTTTCTATGAAATGCTGGGTGAGTTTTAATTACAAAACATAGCCAACTCATGGCAGAACTTGAAACATGGCACTCGGAACAAGGAAAAAAAGTGTTGAAGTCGCACACAAAACCTTCTTAATGGCCATAATTAATAAAAAATATATAATTATATGTTGACCGGATAAAATGGTCAGATCAGGCATCCACCATCTGTATTTACAACTGTATCTGTTATAATAGAGATATAAAGGTTATAATAAAGTTCAGAGATTCTGACTGAAGAAATGAGCTATAAACAACAACGTGTACCTGTGGACAATCATTTGTAAATGAAAGTAGCAAAATGACATTTATCTTATTTTGCTGTCAAATGTTTTTTTTTTTTAATAATGATAGATTTTAAGTAATATCATTATAATATTTTACTTCTACCTATAAATGTAATATATTCCGTTGATTGATTAATTAATTAATTAATTAGAGCAGCAGGTAACAGTCACAATTTTTGGACCATAATTTTCTGTCATTGTCCTGTTGCACTTTGTTCATGGACTTGTTTTTTCTGTTCTTTTATTTATTCTGCTATTGTAATTTACTCAAGAGTGTGTTTTGTATGATTGCTTTTATTCCCCCTTTAGCATAATAATTGTAACAGTGCCAGCTATGCCTTTTCCCACCCTCCAATCTTATGATGCAGTAATCAATGTTTTTTTTTTTTTTTTACCCTCCAATCAGATGTCCTCAGTTACCACCTGACCATCCAGGGGTAAAACTCCCGATCCAATCAAAAGGCGCACGTTTAGTGCCTAAATGTGGCTTAAGTGTGGCAGGAAATGACTTCTGTTTCTCAGTGGGTGATGATTAGGTCCCCTGGCTCTGAAAAAACATTTGAATAAATACGAGATAAATCTGAATAGGTTATCATCCGTGAACATTTGAAACTGCGGATGTTTGCTGGCTCCCCATGAAATTCAATTCACCACTGAATCATGTAGTTTAAAACAAAGCTATTTCCCCCTGACCTCCTGAGTGCGTCCATAATAATATCCAAATTGCTTTTTGTTCCATTATTGCTTTGATTCTGCAATTAATGAGAAAATATAGGAAATCTAATGAGTTTACGCAAATAACTTACAGGAATTTTTTTTCATGTTCATTATTCTGCTTTTTGCCCTAAAATGTAATGAGCTAAAAAAAAAAAAATGTACAGAGCAGAAACATCAGATACAGTAAAAAGGTACATTATACTCATTTCTTAAATAATAGTGACTTCCCCAGGGGTTCTTGTACGGTTAAGGGCTTTTGCTTTTCCAAACGATGTTTAACTTCTTACACAAACTGATACAGTAGGTAACAATATTATCGTAGGATTGAACATTCCTGCTAAAAACAAACCACCTGACTGTTAAGAGTTTTAAACATACATTTTTTTTTACTCATACTGATCTAATAATGGTACAATGCTCCTTTTATATGAAGACTGGGCATTGGTGGCTCAGTGGTACAGTATGTTTCTCACCAGCCATGCGGAAGGCCCAGGTTCAATTTCCAGCCAATGCCCAAACCCCAGCCACTGGATGAAGTGCCGGTCCCAAGCCCAGATGAAATGGCAGGGAGGAAGGGCATCCGGCTTAAAGCCAGGTTGTTGTGCGGATTAGATGGTCCACTGTGGTGACCCCTCGATGGGAACAGCTGAAAGACTAACAGCAACAACAACAACAACTACTCATTTTATCTAAGGAATACAGTGAAAAAATTATTGTTACCATTTTTAGTTGGTTCATTTAGTTTGGTAGCCAAGCTGGGGAATAAATTCCAAATAGGTTCTATTGTAATTTGGTGCTTGGACCCCAAAAGGCTACTTGATGGCCTTGGACCCCAAAAGGCTACTTGAGGTGGGCAGTAACCTGACAGGACTTACCGTGGACAGCCAATTTCAGTCATGACCTTATTTGTCTAGGCATCATCGAAGCTCTGCACAGCATCTTTCCTGGGACCTAAAAGACTAGAACAGCTGTTTATTCCAAGGGCATTTGAATTTCCTGTTTTCCAATTGGTCTGGAGCTCGAAATAATTGTTTTGCGACATTGTTTTATTCATGCAACATCGGCTCTGTCTTGATATTACATGAATAAAACATCTGCTGTGCATGAATAAACAGTGAAAGGAGATGATGCTGAATGCAAAGCCCACATCTATGGATAATGCACCTGCACATCAAAAGTGTCATGTGCAGCAACGTGGTCATTCGGATCATTCGTTCATTCTTAGTGTCATTACAAAGTATTAACCCCTTAAAGTCAAATATGAGTCCAATACTCAACTACATGCACTGTAGATACTGAATGTTTCATAGGACTTAATATGGCCTTATACCCCAGTGCTGTTCAATTATTGATTCTGATTCAGATGTTTTTCATGCATTTTCTGTAACTGAAACTCTGTATTTCAAAAGGCAGAAGACAGATCAAAGGGTTTTCATTAATGCAATCATTTTAATATAGTATAGTTTTTATAGTAACACTTGTACAGGGACTTGAATGGCAGATGTGTGACGAAGTTACCAAAAGAACTCATATTCTCCAGCATGCTCAGTGAAACCTAACAGCTGTTTTATTTACAGTACTATGCAAACATAAGCGGTGGTGTTCGATACAGATGTGTGCAGTATTCTAAGTAAAACAGCTGTTAGGTTTTACTGCGCATGCTGGAGAATACGAGTTCTTTTGGTAACTTTGTCACACTCGATCTTTTCTATTTTCATGCAAAACCCAGGAGTCTACTGTACATTATTGATTTTTTTTTACAGTATTATATAATACTGTATAAAATAATGTTATAATATGTGAACCCAGAAACCTTGGATCTTGTTTCGCAGATGTTCAACTATAAACGGTTCAAAAAGTGTGACGCACGTTTCCATTGTTGATTAATTTCCCTAGAACAGCATGCATGATAGTGTTTTATTGTTTAAAGAAAGTTAAGGAAGTTTCTCTAAACAGCAACATGATGCTAAATGATCAGCTCAGAATAATAACCACAAAGGAAGCCTCTTAAATATAATTTATTCTTTTTCCAAACTAATGGACTAGGATGAGAGATGGTGCTACACATACTGTAGATGGTGATGTTTAACTGCATGCACACATGATTTGTCAGTATGTGTGTGTGTGTGTGTGAGCATTTGAGTGTGCTAGAGTCCGTTGCACCAACAAGTTAATAGTTTTCTGGGTGTGAAATAATTTTGCTGCACCAAAAAATAAAAAATCAAGCAACTCAGAGATAAAGAGCACAGTGAAGACCACACTAGGACCAGGTAGCTGTTATTACACAGAATCAGCATTTTAAAAAGAACCTGACATGAAAATTCTTCATTTGAGCAGCGATGAAGGTAAAATTACTGTAGTTCAATATGTCTAAAATGCATTTCGTTCCAACAGCTTATGAACAGAACACACATATGTATGTATATGGAATTGCTTCTTTTTCATTGCACTGGCATTTCTTGTGTGTTTAAAGGCTATTAAGGAACCGTTGTTAAACTGCACAACATGCAATACATGCTCCGGTGAATTTCAGCTCAAATTTATTCCAATAAACGAGTGACATTATACTCCATTTGTTATTATGTGGGTTAGTTTAAGGTTCACAGCCAGTTTGGTTATTGTACCTGTTTATACAGTAGATGTATTCATTAATAATGTCGGTTTTGGCCTTTTCACAGAGCATGCATTTAATTATGTACACTTTGCTGACGCTCCCTCTATAGCCTGTGTTCAGAATTTATTAACATAACTTTCCAGGTCCATGATTTTTCATGTTCTGAGTTATTAGTTACTTTCGAGCTTCTTTCCCGATGTACTGTAATTTGATATCAATCTATCAATATACACGATATGGTATTGCATGGTATTAATGTGTCATCCAAAAATGTGGCATTAATATGGAGTTAATAGGGTCGAGATCAGGGCTCTGTGCAGGACTTGCGAGTTCATCCGCTCCAAATCTGGCAACCCGTTTCCCCATGAGGCCCCCCTGTGCATGCGGGAACAGGTTCGTTAGAACTTGTCATGCTATGACTTACGAAGACATTCTTTGCTATGGTGTGCTTTCAAATTTGTCATATATGTTTGAGAGTGCAAAAGGAGTTCAAGTCAAACCCGGGACTCGGGACACAGTTATCAGAATAAAAACTACTTTTATTTCTCTATAAAGTCCCCTGCTACACTACTGCACTTATCTCAGTGCTTCACTAGTGCTTGGATACCATCAAGGTAGAAAGATTCTCAGTACGCCGGAGTCACGATCGCACTACCTGTATTAGGTCTGACTTGCTGGCCTCCCAGGAACTCCCTAAATGGCCCAAACATGTGGAAATGGCTTGGAGCAAAGTCAGGACTGTATAGGCTATGTGGAAATAACTTCCAGCCGAGTTCCTGTTACGTGCGAGTGGTGTTTGTGGAGTGGTTGTGCGTACAGTTCCCATAGACAGATGCATCACCACTGCAAGTTGGCAACATGTTTTCAATGATCTGGCATTTACACTCACTGAATGTTTGAAGGAACGACTGCAGTGGGCTCTGACCCACCTCATCAGGGATCGTCAGTCATGGACGTAGGTCCCTGCTTTACTGCAGCTAAGAAGCTCATCACCGTACGGTGCTTGAAGTCTCCTGTAAAGGTCAGTCAATTTTATGACTGTTCTTAGTTCCCGTTTTGACTCGAATGACCTCTGTGTAATGGATATGGATGTGATGGTCAGGTGTGCACATACTTTTGGACATATAATGGATTTCAGCATGAACTAATGACTCTTAAACAATAAGCCTAAGGTTAGCAACATCAGCTCTGTAGACGGCAAACATTATTTGGTGTATGCAAATAATAATAACTGAGGTTTTCCTTTTGATAAAAGGTTCCAAAAGTAGTGTATTAACAGATGTAGTCTAACCCTAAAATAATCAAAAACACAAATATGGATCGGTGAGTAACATTGGTAATTAGCATGGCAGTAGTGACTTTGCAAATTTAGAATTTTTAAAAAGATTTGACATTATTTAACGTTATCTTATTTGGCATATTGGTATAGTTATTAGCACTGTTGCCTTGCACCTCCACGGTCCGGGTTCGAGTCCCACCTCGGGGTCGGTGTGCTTGGTGGGTTTCCTCCAGGTGCTCTGGTTTACTCACACAGTACAAAGACATGCAGTTTAGCCTAATTCGCGATCCCAAATCGACTGTACTGTGTGTCAATGTTGACCGGAGGACAAACCACGTAGATGTTTACGTAAACCCTATAGCGCTCAATCAGATTAATCACATTTCCATTGTCTACGTGCTAACTGGATTTTACCCAGAACAGCAATAGCTGCATGAAACATGAATTGTCCAATCTGTTTAATTATTCTATCCAGTCTTCAATTTCTCCCGCTGATCCTGTGTAATCTTCTGCTAAGCCCCATATCTGACATTTTTGCTCATTCGTTGGCTTCTAGAGTTTGCCTGGCTCAGATATGACAAACAGCACCTTGAAAAATATTCAAAACTAGAAATGTTCAGAAGTTCGTTACTGAAAAAGAGTACATTTGTGTGTGTGAGAGCGATTTTTTTGTTTTCTTTTCTTTTTTTTCCCCTAAGCTATGTTCTCTTCATGCATTATTTATCTGCATGCATGATACAACTTTTAAAAATGAAGTACTTTCAGTGTTAGAATATTGGAATAGTTTTGGGCCAACGGGACCAGTTTGTCTTGCGGATATCCCTGGACGCTGATGAGCAACAAAACATGTTATGAGTGGAAAATAAAAGTGTAGAAAATGAGTCGGTTCTGATTGGATGCAGTAACTAGCAGCTTTACTCAATAACACAGACTGCTCAGCGATACAGTAGGTCAGGTATAACTTTAAAACCATTTGGAAGTCCTGTCTGTCTTAGCTTCACGGCTATGACCTGTTGGTGCAAACGGACCAGAATATCAGTAGTCCCATATAGATTCCAGTACTGTGTGAAGTGGACAGAAACAAACGCGCGTCCAAAGAGCTAAATACCTCCCGTCAGTCCATGCATTGATCTGTCCTTCCAATTTTCCATCTTCCTTAAATCTTTCTGTCAGGATTTTATTCGCAGTTCATCCCTGACCCGTGACCTCTTTTATACAGTATATATGTTAGAAGTTGTTCTTTTATGCCGAATCACGTCAAATCCCGGATCAGCAACGAAGGACAACGAATCCCTGTGACCTCAGCGGTCAGCGTTCATCCTCCTCAGTTTGGCAGGCAGCTTATCCTCCATTCTGGCTCCAGCTGAGGGTAGAGGAGTGTGTGGAGGGGCGTGAGTGTGTGCCAGGGTGATGGGTGACGGCATCGGGGAGAGGCTCCTCTGCTGGAGGTCTCCGGTGGACATGGTCATGGGTTCAAAGCCCACTCTGAGGGCTTTGAGATGGAAGTCGTCTGTTTGGCCAGGCCCGGAGCCCATGCGCTGCAGTTTGAGGGGCAAGTCGCCCGTGCTGGACGCCTTCTCCGAGGCCTGGGAGCTCAATCGCAGAACCTTCTTGGGTAGATCCTCTTTCCCAGACGAGCTCATCCTCTGGAGCTTGCTGGGCAGCCTGGAGGAGGCGCTGCCTCCGAGGCTCGGATGCTCTTCCCCGAGCTCTAAGCAGTTGACAGAGAAGACTCGGTCGCGGTGAGGCACGGCGAGCGGAGAGGGGAGCGAGCCCTTTTCCTCGTGCTCTTTCACGCTGTAGGGCGGTGTGGGAACCTCGAACGTGCTGTGAAACTGGGAGTAGTCCACACGGAAAAAGCCCTCCTCTAGAGACATGACGGGCAAGAAGCGGTGACCCCACAGCACCTCGTCCTCGGTGTAAGATGTGCGCGCCTGGCATGTCATACCTAAAACACAAGGACGAGCAAAGATTGATCTATTTGCACAATCGGTTCACAATTTCTCAAGAAAGGAGGTAAAAACTTCTGTGCACAACTGTATTGTTGATTCGAGACACCTTGTTACAGTTTCTCTTTTGGAACAATAACGCTATCTATCTATTTATCTATTTTCATGATGACGTTTCATGATGATTGAGCATTTCATTTGCAAGACCTCCCCAGGAAAGCAAGACCAAAACTCCCCTCTGCTGCAGAGGAAAAGTTCATTTAGAGTCACCAGAGCAGATCCATCTCAATATGCTCAATATACTGTTCAGAGGAGATTATTGTATATTTTGAATGTCTTCAACATTGTTTTATAATGTATGAAGAAATAGAAATCAGAGAAGACCATGGAATTAGAAGGTGTGTCCATTTGACTGGTAGTGTTCGTGTATATGTGTTCATTAAACACTTTATAAGGTAAGGTTCTTGATGCTTATGGCCAATTTTCATGTTCATCACACAGGTTCAGAATATACCATAGTTTTATCCAGGCTTGAACATTTAAAATATAAAAATAAAAATAAAAAAAGTCTAAAATGTTAGAAGCAACAAAATAATCATTAGTTTTCTGTCTTTGTTTCACTCATCTGTTGCCACCATCGCTGGGAGACTAATTTACACTCTGAATGTAATGTGTCTGTGTGTGTGCCAGCTATGGGTGAGTCTTCAGCCAGCA
>JAAGKR010000472.1:19863-22363 GCA_011419295.1 Clarias macrocephalus | reverse complement strand
TGTGTCATGAATACAGGCTTCGACAGACCCCCAGGCGTACGTGTCGCTCTGACGTCAGCCTGTTTACAAAAAGATGATGTGATTTTTAATAGCGAGGAATAATAAGTTTTCTAAAACGTTACGTGTCAGAACAGGAAAAGTGTTCGTAAGTGTTCATTTCTTTTTTCATCTTTTACAAGTTACAGGAAAAGGGCTTGCTAACTTAGAATAATTGCTAATCAGGTCATTTTTATTGCTTTAACAATCCCACCTACATACTGTAACACTAGATATGGGGTGGAATCAAAAAGTTTCAAGACTATAACTGAAACCATTCGGCAACTGTGCATGATGATCGTCTCTCTTCTGCTCCCAGCATACTTGCCAGATTTGGCTCCTGCCGACTTCACGCTCCTCCATAAGATGAATATCCAGCTCAAAGGTTGCTGTGACACCCTTTTGACACCCTTTTGGAGATCCAGCATGAATCGCAGAAGGTGCTTGACAGGCTTTGAAAAGAAGACTTCCAAGACATGTTCCAGGACAAAAGATCTCCAATATGTATATATAAATCTCCAATTTCGGATTTTTTTAAATGGCTGTCTGAACGCACAGATGATTCAGATTCATTATCTGAACCTCTTTCTTACAGTATATGGTAATAGACTGAATATACTGAATATCCAAAATATGGTCATGTGACTTGAATGAGAATCGACAGATCAAAATTCTTTTTTTTTTTTCTTTTTTTTTAGGGATGCAAACGTCATCAGTGAGCGTCGGTAGCGTGGCGATTTCAAAGCAGTGCTAGCAACAACTGCTAATACAGCTACAGCGTCTGGCTTTCTTTCTTCTCATGGACCTCAACAAATACAGCTGTCTAACTGCTTGCCGTCCTCCAGAGCACGAGCCCCAGCATATTTTGGCTGAAATAGCATTCATTGTTGGAAATGAACAATCAGTCTCACAAATTGTGTTATTTAGCAACTTTACGTACAGTATATATTTATTAAAATTGCATTAAAATAAAAAATATTATACATTTTTTAAAAATACTGTCAAATGTAGTTCAATTTTTACTCAGAAAATGAAAGAGACAATATTTTGCAGCTTGGACTAGATTTTTTCCTCCCATTACTAATTAGTTATAGCGGGTAGCATGGTGGCTTAGCGGTTAGCACAGTCGCCTTGTACAGTACCTCCAGGTTCCGGGTACGAATTCCCGCCTTGGGGTCTGTGTGCATGTTCTCGCTGTGCTTGGTGGCTTTCCTCCAGGTTTCCTTCCACAGTCCAATACATGCAGACTAGGCTAACTGGCGTTCCCAAATTGCCCGTATGTGCCCTAATTCTACAGGGATAGGCTCCAGCCTCCCACTACACTGTATACAGTGGTATAGATGATGAGTGAGTGAATCATTTTTTATTGCACATTCATGATAACTCCCTATATATAGAGGATTCATCCTGTTCATATATTCCTCCAGCTGATACACAGACTTCCTCAAGCGAAATATCCTTACGGTGTTATACAGTAGATGCTCGAGGCTTCTTCCGTATTAGAAGCTCACATTGAAATATCACGTTACAGTTTTATACTTTTGAAAGTAAATCTCATAAGGAAAAGATACCGGAAGAAAAGTTCCCAGAAGATGACAAGCTGAGACAAGACAAGACAACAGTCTGTAGCATTAAAATTAATGGCACCCCTTGTGTTGTGTCCTAAAGCTTACACAGTTCCTCCAGCATTATTTGATCAAAGATTCATGCTTATGAATTTGTTATAAAGGCCTCATGTGTGCACTTTCCAAATTACTACTATGATCACCAAACAAGGCCTCAACACATGAAAACTCATGCTGTTTTTAAATGCTTTCTATTATTAAAAGTAAGGACGGTTCCTAAATCGCAGTGTTGTGCAAGTTCGAGAGATCACATACAGTGAAATGAACTAGTTCACGTTCAGAATTCATGAATATAAATATCGATTTGTTTACTGAATAAATACTAGTTCCCCGCGTGCCTGAGTGCTCGAAGATGAAAGAAGTAAAGTTCCTCAGCTCTTGTGACTTTCTCTTTTAGACTCTGTTTTCTGCTGAAAGGAACTGTGAAATACTGGACCTGAGCAGTTTCCCTTTGATTGAGCTCCCTAATACACTGCCTGGCCAAGAAAAATAAATAAAAAAATAAAAAAATCACACCCTCTAAGATTTCATTCAGTCACCTTTAGCTTTGATTACAGAACACAATTTGGTGGCCAGTTCATGTGTGAAAATGATGCCTCTTTCACAAATTGAGTCCTGGAATATGCCTGTTCCACCAGGGAAGGAAAACCTCCATAGATGTGATAACCTGGTCGCTCATTAGCTGACTTCGTTTTGTTGCCATATAATGTTGCTGAGTCTAGACCTGAGCGACTGAAGCAACCCCAGATCATAACACTGCCTCCGCAGGCTTGTACACTATGCATGATGGAATGTATCGCCTCATGCGCCTCATCTTTCCCTGACGCTGGAATAGGATC
>JAAGKR010000472.1:12363-14863 GCA_011419295.1 Clarias macrocephalus | reverse complement strand
TTCATCATCTTCATCACTGCAATTCACATCATCTTCATCATCACCATCATCATCACTGCAATTACCATCATCTTCATCATAATCATCACTACTATTCCCATCATCATCGTCATCACCATTATTATCCCCATGATAATCATCATGATCATCACCATCATCACTGCAATTCCCATCATCATCATCACCACTACTATTTCCATCATAATCATCATCATCATCACTACCATTCCCATTATCATCTTCATCTTCATCATCACCACCACCACCACCATTCCAATCATCAAACTAAATTTGGACCGATACTCTTGGGAAGGTGAAAGTTTCTTAAAGAGAATCATTACTGGTGACAAAACATGGATTCATCACTACGAGCCTGAGTGTGGAACGGAGACATCCTCAATGACCGACTGCGAAAAAGTTAAATAGTCGACCATCAGCTGGAAAATTGAAGCTTACAGTTTTCTGGGATTCTCAAGGGCCCCATGAGGATGAAGATTCACTTCTGAGAAAGTGGCTCGCAGCTCAGCCTAAAACATTTTTTGATGAGGGAATATGAAAGCTTATTGACAGATGGACAGTTAGTATTGAAAAGCATTATAATGAAAAGATTATGTAGAAAAATGATGTATTTGTCTTTTCAAAAAGTCAATTCAAATAAATTCTACAGCTCGAGTGCAGATCATTTTGACCCACATTGGTATCAGCATCATCATCTTCATCATCATCAGAGTAAAAATGAACCAGCTGTAGAATCATAATAATTTCTTATCACGTACATAGAATCTGTATAACAGTGTAGCAGAGAGCAGGCTGATGTGAATAAATTTATTCTGCTGTCTTGGCATCATGTTTGCACACAGATGATAAAAGCATTTTCAGACAGACAGGAGAGAAAGAAAATAAATAATGTCAAGATTTCCACCATCGCTCTTTGCTCTGTCCTCGGGCTTTAAACCCGAGCTACTTCACTACACGACACTGTCATCATTCAGGGGTCAGGATATGACACAATATGCCATAAACACACTTAAGCATGCTAATCTTTTCCCTGCTCAGCTCCCTTCAGTGTGTTAGGATTTACATTATTCCCCTCTCTCATAGCGACACCCGCTCCCTCTAACCTAAACTCTATCTACTGAATAATTCATAACACTATCTGAATAATGTATTTTAAGATTAACACCTGAGTAATAAACAGGAAATTTAAGATGCTAATCGAACAAAAAAACATATCTCAGTGGAACTAATTAAGTGCAGGAGTTTAGCGTGATGTGTACATTTAAATCAGATAATACAAACTGTCCTAAAAATGAGCCAAATCAACATTAATATTCAAATAGCTGCCTCATATTTATAATTTTATTTCCAATAATGTGACTTTTGTTAGAGCTTAAAAAGCCAATCATCAATAAAGCGTGCATCATGCACGAGAACCAATGAAAAGTACTGTATGATCCAGTATTAATTGATTCACAAAGTCAGCTCATGTGTCAGGCATCATAGGGAGGATGAGATGTTACTTATAATTTTTAATCTTTGTGGTAGTTTTTTTTGGGTGGGGTGGAGTGGGGTGAGGGGCTACAATCGGCTTTACACCTTCATTCTCGAGGAATTTTACCAAGTCCCGGTTTGACTTGAACACCCTTCATATATTATTTTCCCATTCTATAGTATATCCATAAGAGCTGATTGAATTTTGTAATCGTAAAAGCGTTGAATATTTGTATTATAAAGGTGTTAATATTTATAGACTAACATACTAATATATTATTATTATTATTATTATTATTATTATTATTATAAAATACTGCGATGGATTGGCACCTTGTCCAGGGTGTACCCCGCCTCGTGCCCTAAGTCTCCTGGTATAGGTTCCAGGCCCCCCGTGACCCTGTATACAGAAGTATGTATGTATGTAGATAAGTGAGTGCGTGAGTGAGTGATAATAATAAAATAGTTATAAATAAGTATTATTTGCGGCTCAGTTGGTTTACATTGAATTAAGTAGTAAAAAAGAACCCGTTATTGCAGACTGATTTGCCTGATTTCAGGGTTTTAAGTTTTGTTCTGTGTCGTTTTGTCTTTTGCTGTAGTTTTTGCTCTGTTCCTGTGGCACCTGAGCTTACCCCTCGGGCAGTGCCTCTAGTGTGTATTGTGCCCTGGGCGCTCTCCCTTTCAGTGAGCCACAAAAACTTGCCTTAACTTTGCTAACATTATGACAAAAAACACTGGATATGAAATAATATCCATCCAGTGTTATGTAAGCTGGTTTAACAAGGCAGGTTAAACATAAGTGCTATACTCGCCTATTTTACGGAGTACATAACATTATAAAGCGATAACAGTTACGTACCGTTTCGCTTTCCTCTTCTGTATAATGTGACCCTAAAGGCTTTGATCTTTTGTTCTTTTTAATTCGACGAATACCAGAATGTTACTCACTTCTAATTAAGAGCCAAGACTCAAGATGGCTTGGGGGGGGGGGGGGGGGGGGGGGGGA
>JAAGKR010000472.1:0-12343 GCA_011419295.1 Clarias macrocephalus | reverse complement strand
GGCCCCCCCCCCCCCCCCACGGCTACACCTCTGGGCTCGAAACACCAGTGGTGCACATTTATGATTTGTAGTATCTGGATGTCATTCATCAAACAAACAACTTGACCCCATCCTGCCAATATATTTTAAAACTTTTTGGTATACTTATGCCCACTTTCAGTTCCATCCATCCATCCATCCATCCATCCTGGGAAAACAATGAAATCACAGGTATAAATTGAGCAAGCTTATTTCTTTTTTGTCTGTAGTGTAGAAACAGCCAGCTTCAGATTCACTGATTCGAATGTCAATCAGATTTAGATTCTTATTTTTATTTACATTTAGATTTTTACCTTAATGCGATAATACATGTTTAATCACACATGAATATTTATATACATAAATGTGCTGCTTTATTTGTGTGGTGCATGTTAACAGTGTCCAAACCATGTCTCATAGTCAGCCATACACTGATTGTTAATAGCCACACACACACACACACACACACACACACACACACACACACACACACACACACACACACACACACACATTCCTTGTTCAACGCATTGTCCTGTTAGTGGCTCTTTGATAAAAAGAAACAAATGAAGCCTGATAAAGTGTGTCTGTGTGTGTGTGTGTGTGTGTGTGTGTGTGTGTGTGTGTGAGAGAGAGAGAGAGAGAGAACGGTCAGAGACTATGGTCTTAGAGAAGCAACTGTTGCTGCAAATCATTCTGCAGTGGTTACAAAACCATTTTTAAACAATTTGGAGTTCAACGTTCTACAGTGAGAAAGTTTATTCACAAGTGGAAAGTATTCAAGATTCAAGTTGCCAATCTTTCCAGGAGTGGACATTCCAGCACGAGGTCAGACTGTGCAATGCTCAGAGAAATATAAACAACAACAACAACAACAAACATTTCAGACCCTACAGACCCTACAGTCCTCACTGAGCTTGTTAAATGTTAAAGTCCATAACAGCACAATTAAAAGAAGACTGTTTTAGTAAAGTTTTTTGGAAGGGTTGCAAGGAGAAAGCATCTTCACAGGAGCACAACTGAGGTTCACAAAACTACATCTGAACAAACCAAAGACTTCTGGAACAATGTCCTATCAACAGATAAGACCAAAGTGGAGTTGTTTGGTCTTAATACCCAGCACCATGGAGCACAGCGATGGAGGGCTGATGATTTGGACTTGCTTTGCAGCCACAGGACCCGAGCACCACTGAGTCGACCAGAGTATTCTAGAGGCAAATGTGAGGCCATCTGTCCGACAGCTAGAATTTGGTCGGAATTGGGTCGTGGTCTGATCTGAAGCACACCAGAACATCTACTTCAGAATGGCTGAATAAGAAATAAAAGCATCAAGGTTTTTTTTGAATGACTTAGTCAAAGTCCAGACCTCAAGCCAATTGAAATGCTGTGGCTGGACCTCAAGAGAGCTGTACATAAGCAAGTACCTTAAAACCTCAATGAACTACATGAACTATCCTACAAACAACATACAAGTAACCATTCAATTCCAACATTAAAAAGGTTTTCAATGCAACCAAACTTCTGCTTCTACTTTGTATTTGACTTTATGGGTGCTCCGATCGATCGGTCGCCGATCATAATCGGCCGATAATAGCTTTGGGAAGTTTGATCGGCAGTCTCTATAATGGCTGATATAGAAAAGCCGATCAGATGACGCAAAACTCGCGGGACATTTTTTTGCGCGCTGCTAAAATGGCTTCACTGGTCAAAAAAAGACAATACATTAGCAATCGGCAACCTCTGTAACAAGCCAATTCCACGAGGCGGGAAGCACCCAAAGCATTTTAACACCACGAACCTCATCAGACGTTTTGAAGGTTAGTCACGTGAAGGAACACGAGCAGTTTTCAAAGTTGGCTCGCGCTAAGAGAGCGGGAGAGCGCAGCAACTCGCGCGCCGCCACTCACTCAGCTGTCGGTAATTCCTCTATCTCACCTACGCGGTTTCGCTCGGTGGCCGTAAGTACGGTTCATCATGATTCACCACGAATTTTGACACTGTGATTACGTTTCCATCTTTCCGCGCGAAAAATTAAACTATTTAATTAAACTAAACATGTTTAATTTTTTTGCCGGTCCTCGCGGATGCTTGCAGAACTTCCGGCAACTCGTGTCCTACTTGTCTGTTATTTTATTTAATTTTATACAACCTACAGGAAAATTGTATTTATCAAGCTCTAAGCTGTTCCCAGTTACTAACCAAACACAGGCTGCTATGTTTTAAGTTGACGTGTTGCACATGTTGCTTGCCAATAAATACAGTTGTCAATTCATGATATTCCTCTTCTTGTAACTTCAATGCTTAATTTACATTGATGTTAGATATACAGTAGTTTAATAAATAATGCTACATGATAAGGCTTCGAGTAGACCCTGTAATCGGTGTTCGGTATCGGTATCGGCCGATACAGCTTCTAGTGATCGGAGATTGGTGATCGGCCCCCAAAATCCTGATCGGAGCAGCCCTATTTGACTCACTACAAAAGCATGACTAACGGCTAACTTTAAATTACCACAAACACAACTGCAGCCTGATTCATCCAATGGAGCAAAGCTGTGGGAGGTGGAATTATAGCTTTTTGCAAAAAACATACAAAAATGTACTCTTATATTAATAAACAATTTTGACATAAGATTTGTGCATTCGTGCTTTTAACATCCCAACGACTCAAAGAAAACATGCAAAAATATTCTCTATCAGTTTGCAATATATCTTGCATCAACAACAAACAAACAAACAAACAACACTAGGAGTTATCTCATTCTGCTGTCAAACTGTTCACATATTCGGTGGAGGTATGGGCCAGGTTTATTAACATCCCGCAATCAAAGCATAGTTATGAAAGGCCAGTTGACTAAAGTCCCACAGGTGGCGTTCTGACCAAACCAGGAAATAGGACCTAACTAATAACCAAGACAGGAAGTAGAGTGTAAACAAAAACAGGAAGTGACAATAACAAATGCATGCAAAACAAAAATGTAACCAATTTGAATCCATCTTATACAACAGCAAGTGGTCTGAGCAAACATTTTTTTTTGAAGAACATCAAATTGAGGTACAAACACATTCAGCGATTTGGGAACTGTGATATATTTTTATTAAAAATGTTCACACAGTTTACAGAGGTTCATCAAAAGTCATCGGTATTAGAAGTGTGAGAAGAAATGGCCTGATTTTAGGTTCGAACAGGAGGAAGTGAGGCTGTCTGCACAACTACACACACACACACACACACACACACACACACACACACACACACACACACACACACACACTATGAAAGGAATACATAATATCACAGATATACTCTTCCACCAGCCCACCCACACACCCGCACCCACACACATAGTGAGAGGAATGGAGCATATAACAAAAATATCACACATACACACACATACACACACACATGTACACACACAAACATAAAATCACAGAAATTCTTCACTAACTGCCCACCAACCCACTGACCCATATACCCGCCCACACAACACACACACACACACACACACACACACACACACACACACACACACACACAAACAAAACAAACAATCCTCTAGGTTACAGTCCACATGTACCCTGCGTGTGTGTGTGTGTGTGTGTGTGTGTGTGTGTGTGTGTGTGTGTGTGTGTGTGTGTGTGTGTGTGTGTGTGTGTGTGTGTTTTCTCTCTGGTTCTTCACTACACCGGTTGTCTCTGTTCAGTCTCTCTCCTCTAAATTTAGCCGTGGTATCTGCCGTACATCCTCCAACAGAAATCACTCCCAAAATGATGCTGCCACTTTCTAGTGGCACACTTTTCTGTACAGTGTATAAAATAAGCGTGTTGTGTGTGTGTGTGTGTGTGTGTGTTTGATTACACGATAGACCACAAAGACAAAAACACACACTGCTCTTTTAAAGTTTCTCACTGTGTGTCCTTATCACTGGACAGATACACAAGCCGAAGCCACGGCTCGAGTTTGGGCTTTTTAATCTTTGTAGTCTCCACATTTTTGCCACACACTCTCACACACACACACACATGCAAGCACACTGTGTCTGACTCACATTCCCTCATGCTCTACATATTGCATTGCAGCTTCATTATCTGGAGTGTGTTATTACATTATCTTACATAATCATACTGTAGTTTTATAGGCAATTTCATAACACATGAACCAGACTTTCACATCGGGTTGGATTTCGCACTGCATCAATCACATGCTGCGTTACATCTGATTTCATATCAGATAAATCTCACTGACAATTTCTACTGTAAGCGTTCCACTCAATCCTGCGTGAATGGGGCTGAAACGATCCTCATCCTGACATTCACATTGTCTGTGTTTACTGTCAGGTCTGTTAGATTTAGTCCTACAGTATAGGTTTTCCCTTCTTCCCTGGTTGTGGCTGTTCAACCTGCTGCGGCATTAGTCTGAGCTCACTATGGTATCATTTTTCAACGATGCAATAGAGATACAAAGCGGCGATAAAAAGGGATGCGTCCATATTCATGTTTTTGTGTGCAACAGGCTAGACAGCTAACTGTTAAGAGGGATTCACACCTCCTTCACTCAGACTGACAGATATAGAAACCACACCTCTTTTACTGAAACGCACAAAAAGAGGCCACGCCACCTTTACTGAGATTGACATATATAAGGCCACGCCTTCTTTACTAAGCCTGACAAATATAAAGGCCACGTCTTCTTTACTGAGCCTGACAAATATAAAGGCCACGCCTCCTTTACTGAGCCTGACATATATAAGTCCACGCCTCCTTCACTGACATTGACAAATATAAAGGCCACACCTCCTTGACTGAGACTGAAAGATATAAAGGCCACGCCTCCCTTATTAAGCCTGACACATATAAGGCCACGCCTTCTTTACTAAGCCTGACATATATAAGTCCACGCCTCCTTTACTGAGCCTGACAAATATAAAGGCCACGCCTCCTTTACTGAGCCTGACAAATATAAAGGCCACGCCTCCTTTACTGAGCCTGACAAATATAAAGGCCATGCCTCCTTTACTGAGCCTGACATATATAAAGGCCATGCCTCCTTTACTGAGCCTGACATATATAAGGCCACGCCTCCTTTACTGAGCCTGACATATATAAGGCCACGCCTCCTTTACTGAGCCTGACATATATAATGCCACGCCTCCTTTACTGACATTGACAAATATAAAGGCCACACCTCCTTTACTGAGACTGATAGATACAAAGACTGAAAGATATAAAGGCCACGCCTACCTTATTAAGCCTGACACATATAAGGCCACGCCTTCTTTACTAAGCCTGACAAATATAAGGCCACACCTCCTTTACTGAGACTGACAAATATAAATGCCACGCCTCCTTTACTGAGCCTGACATATATAATGCCACGCCTCCTTTACTGACATTGACAAATATAAAGGCCACACCTCCTTTACTGAGACTGATAGATACAAAGACCACACCTCCTTGACTGAGACTGAAAGATATAAAGGCCACGCCTACCTTATTAAGCCTGACATATATAAGGTCACGCCTTCTTTACTAAGCCTGACAAATATAAGGCCACACCTCCTTTACTGAGACTGACAAATATAAATGCCACGCCTCCTTTACTGAGCCTGATATATATAAGGCCACGCCTCCTTTACTGACATTGACAAATATAAACGCCACATCTCCTTTACTGAGACTGAAAGATATAAAGGCCACGCCTCCCTTATTAAGCCTGACATATATAAGGTCACACCTCATTTACTGATACTGATAAATATAAAGGCCACACCCCCTTTACTGTGACTGATAAATATAAAGGCCACGCCTTTTTTAGTGAGCCTGACATATATAAGGTCACGCCTCATTTACTGTGACTGATAAATATAAAGGCCACGCCTTCTTTACGGAGCCTGACAAATATAAAGGCCACGCCTACCTTATTAAGCCTGACACATATAAGGCCACGCCTTCTTTACAAAGCCTGACAAATATAAGGCCACACCTCCTTTACTGAGACTGACAAATATAAATGCCACGCCTCCTTTACTGAGCCTGATATATATAAGGCCACGCCTCCTTTACTGACATTGACAAATATAAACGCCACATCTCCTTTACTGAGACTGAACGATATAAAGGCCACGCCTCCCTTATTAAGCCTGACATATATAAGGTCACACCTCATTTACTGATACTGATAAATATAAAGGCCACACCCCCTTTACTGTGACTGATAAATATAAAGGCCACGCCTTTTTTAGTGAGCCTGACATATATAAGGTCACGCCTCATTTACTGTGACTGATAAATATAAAGGCCACGCCTTCTTTACGGAGCCTGACAAATATAAAGGCCACGCCTCATTTACTGAGACGGACAGATGTAAAGGTCACACCTTCTTTCCTGAGCTTGATAGACATTAAGGCCACGCCTCCTTTACTGAGACTGATAAATATAAAGGCCACACCCCCTTTACTGAGACTGGCAAATATAAAGGCCACGCCTTCTTTACAGAGCATGACAGATATAAAGTCCACATCTTTTTAACCGAGTCTGACAAACACCCCTGCTTCTTTTGTCACATGGAGACTGACAGGAAAAGGCTCCTTGACTCCGCTTCATTCCTGTACCATTTCAGATTTCCTTTGGTTTACGTTGCTTTCATTGGAACAAGAGACCCGTTAATAACTTCAGGGCATAGCAGGAACTTAATCATGTTTCAGCAGTTTAATGAAGTTGATTGGTAGATTATCAGCACCGCTCTGTTCTTCAGCGACTGAATGCTGCTTTCTTCTGCTGGGTTTAATCAGGCACAGGCACGTTTCTAACCCGCTGTTTCACCCCTGCCTTCACATCTTAAGATTAGTAAAGCGGATGACTGTATGCTGGACCCGGACGCTTACACATCTCTTACACAGAGAGCAGCAGGACACACTCTGCAGGACACGCTCTGCAGGACACACTCTGCAGGACACGCTCTGCGGGACACATTATGGTCCACACGCTGCTCAGACACAGACTGATCTCTGTCCTAGCCAGCTTAACCACTGTCCTGAAGAATGAAAGCCAGCATGTCTCTGCCTCGTGACTTTGGGGATTAGCGGCAGAACCCTCACCTAGCTAAATAACTTCTGCATATATTTATGGGTTTATGGGCAAGAATGGTATGCACAGTCACACTCCCCCAGTCACGTGCTGTCTGAGAAGCTAATCGCATGTTGTACGCATCTACAGTTTAAACCAGATGACTGATTGGCACACGATTTAAGCATTTCTCACAAATAATAGCATAATGACATACATCAATTAATTTAGCCAAATTCATCATGTAATTGTAAATTTAAATATAAGTCATCACTAAAAATGTAAATTTACAATTACATGATGAATTTGGCAAAAAAATTTTCATGAGAAAACATTGTGGATGAGAAAACATGTGCTTGCAATGAGAGAGGTGAAGGCACTGCATTTATTAAAAGATGACCTACAGTATTATGGACCTAAAATTCACATTTTACTCACCTTTAGACAGACATATGTAGGTCTCCAGTGGCCGTGTGCACGTATAAAAAAAAAAAAATTCTGTGCTTTTTTTTTCGGCTTTCAGTTTTTGCATTGGACCAGGGCTTAAACAATCCAGTTACATTTCCCCCCTAATGTGACCTCATGCAAGGGCTATAATAAGTAGCACTAGTGATGAGAAGTTTGAATCATTTTACTGACTCGGTTCTTTGAATCTCGTTCATCAAAATGAACGAATCTTTTTTTGAGTCATTTAGTTCATTTCGTTCTTTTGACCAGAAACAAAATAAAAGGTTACATTTTTAATAAACAGACCCCCAACACGTCAACATAGAAAATCTTTGGCGATAGTTCCAGTAATGAAAATATTTCAATGCAGCTGAGGACATATTATTATAAACAGAATGAGCAGCTCCCCATCATATCTTCTAGTCCGAGTCGTTCGTTCTTTGGAATCTGTTGCACTGCATAGCGTCTATGGGAGTCACGTGACAAAAGATCGAACGACTCGGACCAAAGACTCATTTCTCTCATTTCTGTTTCCTGTACATAACCTACGTTTTTTAACCTGATGATTTGCGCTGTGCGCCCAGTAGAAAATGAACGAATCACTCTCCGAGTCACATTAAAGATTCGTTCAAAAAGAACGAATCGTTCATGAACGACCCATCACTAAGTGGCACGCAGCTAAAAAGCGCAGGGGCGAGGGAGCACGCAAATGGATACTGCTGCTCTCCAAGACCGTTATTCCGCTCCCTAACGGTACGACAGTTAAAAAAAAACAAAAAAACAAAGCGGTCAACGGCTTGACGTGGAAACATGTGTTAGCCTCCCTGATTGGTAGCTAGCGTTACGGTTAGTGTGGGAATTTTCTAATATGGGTGGGAATCGGATACGCCTAAATTAGGGAAAAATTGTGGGGCAAAAGTGACCTCATAGCAAGGTAGGGCGGGGCTTGGCGCGAGTTCATTTACATAAACACAAAACACTGTTTGGTTTAAGTTATGACAAATGATTTCATACCGTTATGTCAGTTTTGGAGCAGCACTAAACCCCGTGTATTACCTTGTTCATAAATTGTAAAATACAGGACCTTTCTACCCGAACTCTCAGGACGTCTGGCTATGGACGGCTGACTCTGAAAGTCTCAACCTCGCAACAACAACATGCAAAACAGCCGTGTCACCTGGGAGCGCTACTAATCTGAGTGTTCGCTACAGCGCAGTGTAAAGTAGGCTGTTTAAATCATGGAAAGCAGCCAAAACTGAAATCTCTGAACACATGATAAAACACAGATTTGTAGATCTTTTTTCCGCTCTTGTTTTTATGACCCCTTTCCACCCACATGCAGTGACATGAAATGTGTTGCGTTTACTTCTCGCGTAACCTTTTGAGTCATTCAGAATATACGATTCCTAGAAACATGCTTCGGGTCAAAGCTAGGATGGGGATTTGAATATTTTCAGATAAAGCTGTTTGGATGTTGGACAAAAACATATTGTAGTTCAATCACTTGACTTTTCTCAAATCTAATGTATGTATAGTGTTTAAAAGGAACCATTTATTGAGACTTAAACAAGCATCATGCTGACAGGCACAACCAGACATCATCTTGCATCCAGGACGGCGTCTGGGATTCGTTTCTTCTATGTTTCGGGTCAATCAGAGAGATTTATAAAAAGAAAAATGATAATAATAAAACAAAACAAAGCCAAAAAAATATATAATAATAAAAATCCTTTGTACAAGGCCTGTGTAATGCCGTTTTAGGTTTTTAGTATTGCATTTTGGCCGGATTCCAGGAAGTATTTTCTTGGCTTTGTTATTTATATGGCAGTCGAATGGACAGGATCCAAAAGTCTGACTTCATCCATTTTTTCATATTTGGAAGCATCCAAACACTCAGACATTCTTTTTTTTTAATGTAGCTTTGAGGGAATGTTTTCTCTTTTTTTCTTGAAGGACGTTTTTGACCCTGTAGTTGACCAGTTTCAGGGGAATGTTTTTTGTTTGTTGAGCCACACAGTGACTAAAGCATTATTCAGGCATTAGAAAAAACTTTCTAACTTTTAGACGACATGAACCAGTAAGAAACGGGTGCAGCTGATCAGTCGGGTGATTAGTATACTGGTGATGCTGAATGCTGAGTGGTTGGAACAGACGAGAGGGGAAATGAGGTCGCTGCTGAGGATGGTACTGTACATAAACCACCACTCACTCACTCATCGTCTGTACCGCTTAATCCTGTATTCAGGGTCACTGAATAGCCTGGAGCCTATCCCAGGAGACTTAGGGCACAAGGCGGGGTACACCATGGACAGGGCACGCATACACACACTCATTCACACACTCCGACCAATTTGGGAACGCCAATTAGCCTAATCTACATGTGGTTGGACTGTGGGAGGAAACCGGAGTACCTGGAGGAAACCCACAAAGCACGGGGTGAACATGCGAACTCCATGCACACAGAGACTGGAATCGGGCCTGGCCGTGAATCGAACCCGGACCCTGGAGGTGCAAGGCGACAGTGCCAACCACTGCACCACCGTGCCACCCATAAACAATCATTTTTTAATAAATTGTATCTTTAGGCACTTTGTGTGCAGCCTGGCGCAATAAACCATTTGTTCCCATTTCTTTAATTAATCGACACTACCAGTCAAAACATTTTTACACACCTTCTAATTGCATGGTCTTTCCTGAATTCGATTTCTTTCTACATCACTGAAGGCGTCCAAAATATGCAATAATCTCTCTTAATCAGTTGGTAATCATACCGGTAGTGTACTCAGACTTTTTACACCCGCTGGTAAGTGAGCACTTCGGCGTCTCGTCTCAGAGATGGATTGCACATCTTTTTTCCCTTCAGCTCTTGATCTCTCTCTCTCTCTCTCTCTCTCTGTTCCTCCTCAAACCGCCTGGCACATCTCAGAATGAATGCTGAGACATACTGTAGAGAGCAGGAGAGGAGAGACAGGGGACAGGTAGAGGAAATGTAAACGTATAGCTACAAAGAGCTTAAGACCCTAGACGCTGAAAGTGGTGGTGGGGGGGCTGGGGGGTAAAAAGAAAGGAATTCGGCCATTACCGCAAGAAAATACCAAGGATGGAAAGGGCAACTTTGGTCGCAGCTACCATCAGTCCTACTTAGTCTAATGTGGAGTTCAATTAGAGCTGGGATTTTTCTGTTCTCTGTAAAAAAAAAAAAAATGAAGCAGACTGGCTGTGACAACTGAGCAGCACGCATACCGTAGAAGATATATACCTCTCCATTTGCATGGTGCCTTTATCAATTTCGAGCTGCAAATTCCACTCCTACATAAACACGTCTCCATTCATTTAATGGATGGCTGCATTTAGATTGGATTATGGTCTTATACAGGGAAATCAGATTGCAGGAAAGTTTTTTTTTTTTTTTTGTCCTTGGGAGTGCTGCAGGTATCCTACTGCTCTCTACTCATTATAAATAATAATTCTGGTCTTTAGTGCACTAGTGGTGTGTACTGTATGTACTGTGTGCTAGAATAGGTGGTTCATGTGTCTGTTACTGGCAACCATGCACATGCATGAACAATAGGGATGAGAGATGATGTGAAATAAATAGGATTCACCCAGCGCTCACTCCCATATTCTCATTAAACAGGGTTGGAACCACCTTGCAATTTTAACATCATCTATAATATAACCATGGTTAGTAAAAGGAGATGCTTTCCCCAAATTTAACCCACAATAATTGCCTTGGCACCCTGTAGCACCACTGAAAATTATGCGCCATTTTCTCAATGAGTGTATTACGCCCTCAGAGACATTGCTATCGTGCAGCTGTGAGATGCGTTTTGTTCATTTCTTTTTACTACTACTATCTGAGCTTGTAAACGTTTCCATCAAGTTTTTTTTCCCACAAGAATTTCACTTCACATATTTAACTTTACAGTTCATAGTGGTTTCTTATATCCAATACTGTTCTGGTCTGTCACCTGGACTTTTTCTATTCTACAACCCATCTATTGTGAGTCTCTGCCTACTATAGGTCCAGACTCCAGTTTTTCGCTGTGAGGAGCAGAATCCGATGTGTTCCGAGATGTTTTTCTGCTTACCATGTTTGTAAAGAGTGCGTCCACTAGCTCCAATGACATAATGTTATGAAGAGCCAATGACATCGCTTCTTACTATCATGTGATCATTGAAGCAAAGGTCCTTAGCAGCTTCCGTGAGTGGTTTAAATGTATTTAAAGAATGGTGAAGCCAAGAAAAGGACGTTTTCACTCTGTTACTGCCATTACAATCACTGCCGTAGTAATAAATGACGGGATTAAGTAAGCAATCACTTAATGTCCATGATACATCCTATGAAATAGGACATTATGCACATTGTATGATTGTTATTTACTTAACAACATCATGTGGGATATGATAGTGTACTGTAAGTGCTGTAGTAAACAAAAAAAAGTAGAAAAATTAAAATTCAGGTAGTCCTCGACTTATGAACATCCAAATTTCCACAGATACGGACGGACGGCGGTTCACAAATCACGGAAGTAGCTCACATGTACAGTCGTGGCCAAAAGTTTTGAGAATTACATAAATATTGGAAATTGGAAAAGTTGCTGCTTAGGTTTTTATAATAGCAATTTGCATATACTCCAGAATGTTATGAAGAGTGATCAGATGAATTGCATAGTCCTTCTTTGCCATGAAAATTAACTTAATCCCGAAAAAAAAACTTTCCACTGCATTTCATTGCTGTCATTAAAGGACCTGCTGAGATCATTTCAGTAATCGTCTTGTTAACGCAGGTGAGAATGTTGACGAGCACAAG